>JAAXCT010000251.1:600000-767449 GCA_012490785.1 Eragrostis nindensis | reverse complement strand
CCGTCCACTGTGGCGGTTGGCCGCCGCCTTGTCCCTGGACGCTCCTGATCACTCCCTGAAGGCGGTCGAAGAAGTCGGTTTCTTCGTGGGGTCGGCAGAACTGCAAGTAGGGGCCAAGTTAAGGCCCAATGGCCCACCTCTGGTAAGTCAGCGTAAATCCGCTGGGTTGGGCCTTGAATTTATGCGTTGTGGACCAGTTTCCAGCCCACTGGAGGAAAGCCTAGGGCCTGCGGCCACCAGGTGGGGCCGGCGGCCTAGGGTGGGAGCCGGCCGGCCAGGGAAATTCCTTGGTTGGGCCCACTTTCCTCCATTATTCACTCCAGTATCAAATATCCACCAAAACTTATGGAGTAGCATTAATCCTATCTACTATGCACAGAATCTTGGTGTTATGCTTTTTATTTACCGGTAAGTTGGTGGTCAAAACATGATTTAACGACCGCCAACAACCTCCTCAAGCTTAAACTTTGCTCGTCCCAAGCAAACTCAACTCAGTGGTGGGTACCGGCGGATCAGGAGTTACAAAGAAGAAGCCCCATGGGTAATAAAGATGCAACAACGTACTCCCTAAACAGTGGTAAGTTTACGAGAGCACAAAATATTCGTGAGTGTTGCAAAATCGTGGGGCTTATATATTACACCTTGTCATGCAGCATTGAAGACTAGAATGGCACTTTCGGACAAGTAAACAATTCTGGCAGGTATGCATCCAGAGTTTTTATGTGGTGCAAAGTAAGGTGTAAAATTCTCCTTCGTTCTGGCAGGCACTTCTCTTACCAGCCTTATGTGAGTCTATTCCTACAAGTTTCATCATCCTACCTTCTACCAAATGAGCTTTGTATGTGGAGTTGGTAAGGAATGCACAAATACCATGCATATATTGTAAAGCTAAAGAATAAGTCTCAATCAACATAGCAACTCCATGTGTTTTGGTCATAAAAAAATGGTATGATGGAGGGGGAAAAATGAACTCACACTTGTGAAAGGGGGTTTTGAAAACATTGGTCCTTATTTTGCTCAAGATGTTTATGACAAGAACCATATAGCCATTGACTTTTGTCATGCAACCATGGAGTTTTTTTTTTGACTACTCCATGGTGCAAGGAGCCATAAGTTTTGCATGGTTCAAAGAAATCATTTTGAAATATTCTGGAGCTTTTGGATGGACCAGAGCGTTTTACAAACTCTGAAAAATGGTTTGGTTGATTTATGCAAACATTCCCCTTTTTATTTGGTGGAGAGAAATTTTCGAAAACACACGCGAAGGAATTATGACCAAAATTAGGAGTGCTTAGTTTCAAGAGCACATCAAACCCTTAACAAAACTCAATACATAAACAATTGGCTATGAGTGGGGCTATTTCGAATATTATGATATGGCTTTGGTAGGTAAATAAATCCTCACACTAAGAGAAGTGTGCCAAAACGGAAGGGTTTTAGGTACTTGCAGCAATTCAAGAAAAACATCTCTGGATGAAACCATACTAAGAAATTGCAACAAGTCCTAATCATGCCATACCATAATCCACAATGCTCGGACTCGGTTTGTGTAGCAAACAACCCACGGAAGTAAGCAAGACTCATGATGTGATCATGCTAAAATGAAAAATAACACATATGTCAGGAGTAGAGGTTACATCTATGCGACACATGGGAAGCTAATTTGTAGCTCGATCATCATTTCCCTTAAGTGTAGCACAACACCAAGATTCTAGCATTTATTCGAAACAGGAAGTTTATTTATTAAAGGAAAGTTAGAAATACTTACCTGGGGTCCTCCCCAAGCTTGAGTCTTTGCAAGACGCGAGCTAGTGTTGAACTCCTTCTTACCTGTCGGCCCTCCCCAAGCTTGAGTGTTTGCAAGACTTAAGCTTGATTCAGGCTCTTCCTCCTCCTTCTCAATCTGCAGAAAAGAGTGAGGATGATACATGTGGCTAGCCCATAATGGGCATTGCCGGGAATCTTATTATTTTTGTTGTTTTTAATTTTTCTATTTATTTTTTTATTTTGTTTTTATAGTTTATGAAAGAAAAACAAGTGCTAGGCCTAGCTAGGATAACGATTGGGATGGCCTCCCCAATCGTAGGGCTCTCATTTTTACGTCTTGAGCTAGACGTTCCCCATGTCGTTTTAACTTGTTTGGACCTCTCTCGCTGGAGAATCTGGCGAGGTTGAGGTCCCTTCTTTCTTCCGCCACACTTTGGTTGTCTTCTTTGTGCTTGTGGCGGCGACCTTTTTTTACTAGGCGCCTTTGTTGTGCTCTCCTCGGTCAATACCGTAGCTGCCTTCTTCTTTCTTGAGCGCCTAGCTCTCCTCTTCTTAGGCGATTGTGACTCGCCTACTCCTTCTTGTGATGGTGGAGCAAGAGGGGCTTGCGGTGCTTTTGGTGGCTGAGGCATCTTCCTTGGAGTCCTCTAATAGTTGGCTAGCCTTCTTGCATTCTCTCTTGCCAGATAGTTTCTCATATATGCAATGAGCTTGTCTGGCTGCAGCATGGGTAGAGTAATCTCAATCTTCTCCACTTCTCTTGGGTCTTTTCCATATATGACCGTACTTGCTTGCACTGCTCAACCTTAGGTTTAAAGTTGAACGTTTCTCCCTGCCGTTGAAATCCAGGTGTATCTCTCTGCCCCCATGTCGATGTTAGCGTGGTGGTGTTCAAGAATGGCCTCCCAAGGATGAGAGGCATCTTGACATCCACTTCCATGTCCAGCACAACAAAGTCGACAGGGACGAAGAGATTTCTGACCTGCACGGAAACTTCTTTGACAATCCCTAAGGGCAGGCGTAGGACCCGTCTGCAAGCTGGAGCTTCATGGTCGTAGGAGACAATGGATGGTTTAACCCATCATAAATCGCCTTCGGCATGACGCTCACGCTTGCTCTTAAGTCACATAGTGCTCGAGCGAAGCACCGATCGTTGACCAAACACGGGATGGTTGGCCATCCAGGATCTCTTCTGATTACATCTTTGGGGAGTGTAGAGTCCAGCTCGTCTTCTTCACACCTGAGGTTATTGCATTTACACTCTGCTTGGGGTTAACCTCTGGTTGCCCAGGAAGTCTACCCACACGAGGAGACTGCACAGCTGAAGCTATTTGGGCAATTTGCATCTCTAGCATTTTGTTATGGCTTAGCTGATTCTGCAGAGCAGTGCTGAATGACTCTAGCTTGGCATCTATGCTCTCTAAAGCCTTGTCCGTAGTAAGAAACTTCTTACTAATGCTGTCATTGATCTTGACCTGGCCGAGAACTAGATCCTTGATAGAGGGCTCATAACGGGAAAGATTACTAGTATTACCTCCCTGATTTTTGTTGAATGAGAGGTCGGGCCTGGAGTTACAGCCGTAGTTGTTCTGGAGCGGTACTCATTGCCATTGTTGAGAAAATTGCATTCCTCCTTGCATTTGGGCAATTGATGCCCATATGCCCTGTGTTGCCGCCACTTTCAAAATCATGCGGGAGTCCGCAACTTGCTGGTCTGTGGAGAGTCCACCTTGCGGAAGCAGCTGATCGAGCTTGATGGCGAGCATGTCCATCGTCTCCACTTGGTGCACTCCACGGGTCATGGTGGTCGCCGCTTGGCGTTCACATGAGTCTGGTTGTCGTTACCTTCTCAATCAACTTCTTAGCGTTCTTCACGCTAAGAGAGAAGAAAGAGCCGCCTGCCGCGGCGTCGAGGTGTGAGGGCGACGGCCTCCTCCGTGTGGGGTATCCTCCAACCGGTAGAAACTTGTATAAGGAGCTACTCCTCATGCCATGGTGTGGGCATGAGAGAACGTACTCCTGCATCCTGTCCCAGGCTTCCGCGGTCGACTCATCTGCGAGCTGTTGGAAGCCTGAAATCTTGTTCCGCAGGGCAGTTGTCTTGCCCGGCGGGAGAAAGACTTGACGAGGAAGGCATTGGAGCATGCCGTCCATGTGTCGAGGGACTCTTGGTCGCGTAGAACCATTGGAGAGCCTTCCCCAACAGAGAGAACGGGAAAAGCTGCAGTCGGATGACGTCCTGAGGTGCATCCTTCACATCATCAGGAAACCTTTGGAGGTGAGCGTTCGCATCCTCCGACGGCTTCCTACAGAAAGGACTAGCAAAGATCATGTTGATCAAGGCCGGCTTGAGCTTGTAGTCGTTTGTTGGTAATGCACGGGTTGGGTCTCACGCGTATGTTATCCGTAGTTGGCGCGGAGAAATCATTGATCGTCTTCTCAACAATCGGGTCGGCCATGTTGTTGTTCGTTTATGAAGATGGAGGGTGATCAACAATCGTTGAAAGGGATCCTTCAAGAGCCAGAACCTTCGATCGAGCGTGGGTGGGGGAAATAGGGGTAAGCCTGGCCTCACCCTTCTCAAGAACTGTTCGAGATCTGGTTGGAAGTTTTTGGTAGGTCGAAACGAGTAATGCACTGTCCTGTTTCAAATTTCCGCAAGAAGAAAGACAGGACAAGGGTAAGCCCGCAAAAGTAAGTGATAATTATTCTTCTCACAAACACAATGCATTTTTCAGATTCCTAGCTACTACTTCCCCGGCAACAGCGCCAGAAAATGCTTGTTGGCGGTTCTTATGCGATAAAATTAAATAATTAATTCCGCAAGCGCACGGATCATTATTGTATCATTTCACCTTGGAGTATTCAGGTTTATCGTATTTGTATTTCCGCAGGGAAGTAGAGCAAAAGGGAGCTGAATAGTAGCAATGCATGAATAATTTGGAGAAGAAATAATATATCAACTATACTTGAGACGGGGGTAAGTTGGCATGATATATATGGGTGGCACACACCATTTCTTCATCCAAGGTAATAAGAGAAATAAAACTGTAGCATACATTTGGGAGAGCACAACGATATAGAGTTAAGGCTACCTGTATGTTTAGCTATTATTTACTCTTCCTAGCAGTCAAGTCTACAAAGATTACTTACTCTAGCTAAGCTTATACACATACAAGTCAAGTTGTTTCGGGGCACGGAAGTGCCAAGGAACCGATGCTGCTAGTTCACCCTAGGGATCCATCCGCTTAATTAAGACCCTGCTGAGTCCAACCCGGACGTGGTGGATTACAGAGACCGGTGCAGCTGTCATACACTCGCGGCTACCATCCTCCGTGGGGTTGGGTGCCAAACGTGCATAGGCCAAGCTCTAAGCGCCATGCTTACAACCCGCCTAGAGGAACTACTCTTGATCAACGGACAGCCCTATCTAAAAATAGACAAGCACAGATTTCACCCGACGTCATCCCCGACGAAGGCACTCTCTCGTACTTGTATACTCCAACAATCACGAATCCCCAAACAAGACTTCTACGAGCATACTTAACCGAATAATAATAAACTAAATAGAAAAGAACTACTAAAACAAATAAATAAAGATAAAACTAATTATATATTAAATAAAAGAATATCTCTAAAAGAGTAAGGATACAAAGAGCTATACCAAACTCCGAGAAGACTCCGGAAGCCCGAGAGAGCTCTCACTCTACTCTACTCTACTCAACTCCCAAAGTAACTACTAAACAAGAAAATGAACACTTGGATGAAGTGTGTTGGTGCGAATTGTTTCTGCAGCCGGCCCGGGGTATTTATAGCCTCTCCAGGACCCAGGGGACTAAATAGACGAAGTTGAAGAGGCGGTGGCACAAAAGGTCGGCCGCCGGCCAAGTAAGGGGGCTAGCAGGCCGTCCACTGTGACGGTTGGCCGCCGTCTTGCTCCTGGACGCTCCTGATTCCTCCCTGAAGGCGGTCCAAAGGTCGGTTTCTTCGTGAGGTCGGCAGAACTGCAGTAGGAGCCAAGTTAAGGACTAAATGGCCCACTTCTGGTAAGTCGGCGCAAATCCGCTGGGTTGGGCCTTGAATTATGCGTTGTGGACCAGTTTCCAGCCCACTGGAGGAAGCCTGGGGCCTGTGGCCGCCAGGTGGTGCCAGCCGGCCAGGGAAATTCCCTGGCGGGCTCACTTTCCTCCATTATTCACTCCTGCATCCAAATATCCACTAAAACTTGTGGAGTAGCATTAATCCTATCTACTATGCACAGAATCTTGGTGTTATGCTTTTTATTACAGGTTAGTTGGTGGTCAAAACAGATTAACGACAGCCCACAAGGCCACGTAGAGCCATCGTGATTACCTCTGAGCAAACCACCAGCACGCGGTTACCGGAGTTGTTTTCGGCGAGGTCTTGGCTAGACGTAGCGCCATGCCACCGCCGTGGCAGCCAACCTGGTATAGCATGAAGCGTTTGGTGGAGAAGGGAGGCCAAGGAGCTTGACGACCTCAAAGTCGGCACCGGGCATGCAGCCGCTAACATGTCGTGCATAAGACGAGGTGCGTGATGTCGGATGCCTGACGGCCCCAGTCGCAGATGGCATCCCATGCTGCTCTCGCACCAAGCTGGGGTTGTGGCATCGGCCAGCCTCTGACGGAGGTTTAGTGATGGAGAATTGTAGGCAGTGATGCAAGGGTTGCACCTCAGCAAGTCATCAGACATGTGCAATGTCTCTTCTCAATCATTGTCTTCTCACCTGCATGTAAATAAAACTCATATTTTTTATAAGAAATTTGCAACATGAACATACAGAGCAATGCGAGTAAACAAAACAAGCATGTTTTGACTCCCTATTCTTCAACAACTGACTGAAAAAGGCCTTCTAGACACGTTTTGGTAGCTGCGTTTCTGTAACGTCGATACATTATCACCTAAATATGCTTTTTGATACGATATCGAAAATGTATCAAGTTGACACATTATTAAATACACTTTAAATATCATTAGTAATAAACATGTTTCTGACACGCTTTTGACCATCAATATCTCTAGAGACGCTTTCTCACACACAATTGAGAAAAAATACGGCATTAGACACGCTTTCACCCATCATTACTCATCTAAATACGCTTTTTGGCACGCTATTAGAACACCTCAAACTAACACGATATTAGACACGCTTATTCGTTAGTATCCCACATAAAGATACTTATTGAGACGTTAGTGAGAACGCGTCAAAGTGATAGACATGCTTCAATCGTAATTAGTCTCATATAAAATGTTTCTTGACACGTCATTGACAACGTTAGAGACGCCAAAACATTTAGAGGAGCATGAGTTAAAAATAAATATATATCTCATTCTAGTGGTAATTATGTGTGAGATGAGTTGGTTTAGTGAGTTTGTGAGAGACAAAGAGGTCATGAGTTCAACTCCCATGAACAAAGAATAAATAAATCTTCCTAATAGGAGGGGTGCAGCAAAATTGTTTCTTTTTTGTAACGTTGTGTATAGCAATGCTTCTTGATATAAAAACGTGGCTAAATTAATAGACACGAATTGTACTATAAAAGCGTGTCTAAGTATGTAGACACGCATCTAACGTCTCTATGAGTCAAATCTCTATATTCCACCAGCAACGCAATAAACGTGTCTAACCCATAATTAAAGCGTGTCTACAAGAACTTTTTCTTGTAGTTATACGGCACTTTGCACGTACAAGACAAGCACAAACCAAATCATACAGAAAATAAATAAATCAGAACTTACCTATATTTGCCACTAAAGAGAGTAATCCTATAAGATGAACTAACCCATTTCAAGATTTTCTTTAAAGATGACTGCCAAAATTGTTTACAGTAGTCAAAGTATGAGTGCACTTACAAAATGTTTTAAACTTGGCTTTTAGGTCCACCATGTGATTACTATCTGTTATATCAAAATAGTAATCAGGGAAGGAGTTTTGAGGCCACACATGCTCCGGAACGGCCACGCCTAATCCCAGTATGCTTCCTCGTTTGCGACAAGGAAGAGTAGTCGTCCCTTCGGCCATGGAAGAATCCATATATTCTACTGGGGCTGGGCTAGCTATTCTGAGGACACTATGTCGCGTCCCGTCCGTGTTTTTGCCCATGTTGAAAATTCACTAAAAATTTGAATTTTCGAATTTAGAAGAAATTAAAATGAAGTGTGTGATTAAAGTACGGCCAAACCGCCTAATTTTTAAATTTTTGTCTTTGAAAACTTGCACAAAATCTCATCATGAGCATCTCTGGGTTTCCTGTTTTATTTTGAGTGTTTGTTTGATTTAAAAACTCGTTCGAATTTGAATCTACTTCAAATTCAAATTCTTGCAATTCCCAGAAAAAGTTCAAACTTTTCTCCTTCGCGGGCCGCCCCTTCTCCTTTTTCCCCCAGCCGGCCCAGTCTAGTCTCTCTCCCTTTTTTTTTTTTCTCCCGGGCCGCGCCCCTCACTCCCGGCCCAGTCCGCCTCCCTTTCCCTCCTCTCTTTCCTCTCTGGACCGCGGGCCGCTTTTCTTTCCCCGGCCCCCAGCGCCGCGCAGCCCAGCGCCCAGGCGCGCCAGCCCAACCCGTCTCCTCCGTGCCGAGTCGCTGACAGTGGGCCCCGCCCGTCGTCCTCCTCCTCTGGACGCCACCGGCGAAATTCCCGGCCGCGCCCATCCCTCCCGGTCTCCTCCGCGCCTCTGTCCCATCCGCGCACCAGGAGAAGCACGTGAAGAACGCGCAGCGCACCGCCTTCCTTCTTGCCGCCCAGTCAAGCCAACCGCGCCGCCATACCACCTTTCTTGGCGCGCCCGCCAAGCCGACGACCACCGCCTTAAGTCACCGCCTCTCCCGCACCGCCTTCGCCGCCTTTAAAAGAAACCGAGCTCCCCTCCTTCTCCCCCTCATCCTCATTCTCTCAATCCCCTCGAGCTGAGCTCCATTTCCCCTCTCTCTCTCCCTCGCATCAAGCTAGGGTTCCGGCCGCCGTCCAATCCGCCACTCCGGCGAGCCCCGCATCCCTACACCTTCTACTGAGCTTCGCGTCGACGCTCCGCCCCATATGGGACCCTTCCTCGTCGAGCTCGGCCACCGTAGCTTCATCCGCGACGAGAGCCAAGGTCCGGCCACCGCGTCCTCGTCGCCGTCACGCTTCCAACTCCCTCGCGGAACGGACCCCACCGTGAGCATCTCCGCTCTCCCTTCTCCATCCTACGCCTCTTCTCTTTCTTCCTTTCCCCGCGCGCGAGCCCTGTCACCGAGCCTCGCCGCCCGCCGCCGTGCGACCTCATCGCCGGCAGGCTTTCCGGCCGCGCCCGGCGCCGCCGTTGCGCGCGCCGCCTTCACCGCGAGCCCGCACACCCCACGGCAGCACACACTTCGCCAAACCGCACTACCGCGCGTTTCCCCGTCGCGAGCCGCCGCCCCGCCAACTCCGGCGAGCTTTCACGGCCGCTCGTTCGTCGCCGTCGACGACATATCCCACCATCACCTTCGCCTACTCGTGCACATCCCCGGCGTGCCCTTCTCGTTGAGCCTCCGCCACTATAGCCGCCGCCGGCGAGAAGTCCGGCGTGCCGCCGCCGCGCGCCCTGCCTCAGTCCACCATGGACCGTGAACCGCCGCCCAACCCGGTCCACAGAAACTATGAACCCGGTCCACCGTCTTTTCTAATAGGAAAATAAATCCAAAAATCCCAGGACAATTCCAGGCCTGCATTCTTGCAGATAAGCCCCTGATCTTCTACTAATTCTGTTTAAGTTAATCTTTTTACAGAAAAGACCCTATACTTTCTGTAATTACAAGTTGGTCCCTATCTTTTTACACCGAGACCCCTGAACTTTTCAAAAATTACAGATAGGTCCCTGTCATCTTTCTGTATTTGCCAAATAAACCCCAGACCCCTGACCCCCACACGTCAGTCTCACATCCTCTCTGAAAACACTAAGTCCACACAGATAATGTACACAGAATCCTATTTCGACCATTTTCCAATATCAGAAAATTCCAGAAAATTCCTAAAGTTATTACCCCCTCATATACATTTTCCAACCCTTGATCACTCCAGATTAATTAGGATTATGGCTATGCTTAATTAAGTTAGCTTAATCCTGATCAATTTCCTTTCTTAAACTTGTTTAATCATATCTCCTCCGTTTAAACTCTGATTTCAGTGATCCTTCCACCAAATTCATCTAAAATCACCATCTATCCAATCATATCAGATCCATAATTTTTGGAGTTCATTTGGATTTTATTTTATTTATTGCTTGTTTAATTGTTTGTTGAGCGGTAGATTTATTTTCTTTTTATCGCTAGATAATCAAGTCGTTGAAGAACCCGAGGACCTGGAATACGAGAGGACTTAGAAGAAGAAGATCTTGTTGAAGGCAAGTCTAACTCCCTTTGATCATGTTGATCCTATGTTTACAAGATATCCTAATTAGAGCTGTTTACAAATAAATTGCATGGTATTTAAATGAACTTAAAGGCTAGAATGGTCCTATGCAATATTTGATTGCCTGCCTTGACTTGATTATATCCTGATCCCTTGTTAACCTAGGAACCAACGTCATTAAATTCCTTAATGATATGTTGGATTGCTTTGCCGTAGGACTTTCACCATGTGTTAATTAATACTGCTCACATGATTTTCGTGTAAAATGCGTGCGTCTTGGTGGTGTGTGTAAATGTGAAATTGGGTGGGTATAATAATAAGTGCCACCCTAGTGGGGATCTTTGTGACGGGATCAGGCGAGGTAGTCCTCAGTGGGGAGGCTATCTCTGGGACGCCCTTCCACTTGTGGATTGGCTATTGAAGATGCCTGGTTCGGTCGTATAAGGACCGGTTCTTGTGCCGCCTTTGCCTAGCACCCCTCGCGCAGCCACAAGCCGTGAATGGGCGCGGAATTGGAACCACACCCTACTAGTACTCACCCGGTAACCCCCGGAGGCAGGAGAATGCAACGGAGTCCCAGGAGAAGACTCGTTCGTTGGTGAGTGTTCGAGATCCAGCATTTATAACTGGCCATATTATTATGATTGTGAAGCCCTGGTGATGTCCGTGGGGGATGCCGTGGTGGTACGAAGTAGGTATGGAACCTTTAGTGGGACAGTCCAAACTATGACGATAGGGAGGACTGGACCACCTTGTGGGGAAATTGTGCACCCTTGGCCAAGGTTAAGAAACTTTCTGGAAAGCCGTGTTCCACGGTATTGGACAACGCGAAAGCATCGGCCACACTATGATTAGTCTTTTGTGTGAGTATCTTGGCGTGTTTTCGGAATACACCGGTTTGGAGCCGTGTGCTGGGTGCGGCCAGTGATAAAACTTGAGGCACTGGCGGGATGGACAGTAACTCCCCCAGGGCCGCCCCCCCCAACCCCCACATCTCTACAGATATTGATTAGATTGCGAACTGCTTTGTTTTCAAAACAACCTTGCATAAACTTGGCTTTCACGCCTTGTTGCGATAAAACTCAGCCTATCCTTTGATAAACCCCTTGCATAATTTACCCCTCGTGTTAGGCTTGCTGAGTACCTTAAGTACTCACTCTTGCTTCAATCATTCAGAAGGGAGCCAGAGTTTGAAGCTGTTGAAGATGAAGATTAGGGTTCAGCCTGCGCAAGTCTGCCTGTTGGAGTGGTGCCGTTCCGTCTTCCGCTGGAGTAGTAGTCTAGTGCGCTGCTGTAGCAGCTAGTCAGTGTGTTGTCTGTTCTTGTGGTCAGGCCGCTGGCCTTGTTGTAAGACCTTTTGTAATAAAAGGGCTTGTATGAGACTTGGTAATATTATAAAAAGGGTATGAGACTGTGATGTCATTCTGTGTAAGCGTCGTATCAGCATCTGATCCAGGGACTGATACGGTAAACGCTAGTGCTCCAGAAATGGGGTACGACAGTGGTATCAGATCATACTGCCCGTAGGTTGAACCTAGGTTGGGTCGAGTGAGAATGAGTGCTATTTTACTAAAAAATATTTGTGCAAAATTTTATTTACTTCTCTCCTATTTTAGAAAAATCCTTCCGTCTAAAAGGTCGCACCGTTGGGAAGCCCTCAGCAAAGAGATCTCATCTCTCCAGTTCGACAACTACAAGTCAAAAGTACAAGAGTCTTTCGTCAAACCAAGAATTGTAGAAGACGAGCCATCAGAAGGCCTGTCAGCATCAAGCAACAGCGGCTCTCAAGCTAGACTGTGGAGTGCCGTTGTATTTAGTGTCACCTTGCTGTCGAGTCCTCTTGTTTAGGTTTAACCGTCGAGTCCTGCTATATAGAAGACTCGAATATGTGATCGAGCCCTGTTATGATGCTATGTTGCTGTAATGTTGTATCGATGCTGATTCTTCTGTTTTGAGTGTGCGCAAGGTATTCGAGATTCTTTTCCATCATCTTGTTCTGCTCGTAGCTCTAGATTTTTCCGTAAATCCCTTCTCATCTTTCCTTATCCTTCCAGCAGTGCCTCCCAAAAGATCTGCCAGAATTCAGCAGCGCCAACGCCGAGAGCGTGTCGCTCAAGATGATATTCAGGATGACGCTCACAGTACAGGGCGTGGACGTGGTAGAGGTAGAACCAATAATCAGCGTGGCAGAGGTAGAGGAGGAGTAGAGGTGGAGGCAGACATGATAATGAACAAGATACCAGGAAGAGGAAGTGCAGGATGAGATTGGAGAAATAATAACCAGAACAGAGGTGAAGGACAACAGAACCGTGGTAGAGGTGGTAGAAGAGGTGGAAGAATACCCACAGCACCAGTCACCAACTTAGTGGCTGTGTAATGGATAATCAGACCCGTCTGATGGAGATTATCGCCCAAGGACTTCTGGACCGTACACCAGGTCCACAGACCAAGATGTCAGAATTTATGAGACTCAGACCGCCAACTTTTGAGTGTGCTGAAGAAGATCCTCTAGCAGCAGATGATTGGCTAAGAGGCATAATCAAGAAACTGCAAGTGGTTAATGCCAATGACAGAGAGAAAGTTATTCTGGCATCTCACCAGCTCACAGGAGCAGCAAGCGAATGGTGGGATAACTATCGTGAAGCTACAGAAGATGCTGAGGCTATCACTTGGGATGAATTCCAGGAGGAATTCAGGAGATACCACATTCCTGAGGGTATTATGGAAATGAAAGCTGAAGAGTTCCGCTCCTTGAAACAAGGAGCTATGACAGTGAATCAGTATATTAGAAAGTTCATGAAGCTAGCACGCTATGCACCTGAAGAGGTCAGTACTGACAAAAAGAAACAGGATCGTTTCAGGAAAGGACTCAGTCTTAATTTGAGAGTGCAGTTGGTCACTCACATATATCCGGATTTCAACACTCTCATGAACCGTGCACTTCTTTTGGAGGATGCACGCTCCCACATTGAGCAGGACAGAAAGCGCAAATTCAATACTCAGAAATTCAAACCGCAGGAAAGAGACCAGAAATCAAGGTCTAATAATAATTTTCAGAAATCAAAGTATCAGCCAACAATGCAGTACAGAACTTCAGCGTCCAATCAACCGAGCTCAGCACCAGCATATAGTAACCAAAATTCTGGTAGTCAGCAGAGGAGCAGTTCCATCATTGCCCAGCCCAATAACAATGACAAGAGGACTTGCTTTCACTGCCGCGAGCCAGGCCATATGATCGCTAGATGTCCTTACCTGAATCAGAATAATGCTCCAACTCAGTCACACCAGGCAAGCAATAGGACTGCAGCATCAGGAGTTGGACGCAGGGACAACAATCCTCCGGACAACAGCAAAGGAGTAGCCAAACCACCGACGAAGCCGAGTAAACCAATCAATGCTCGGGAAATTAATGAAGCACCAGAAGTTGTCCCCGGTGAGTACCTTAACAACCCAACTCGTCCACAAGTCATATTTGGATTTTGGAGCCTTGCCTTCGTTCGGAACTTGAAACTACTACTGCATATGGTCTACAACTGTTTTTCTCAAGAAACCTTGATAACCTGGTATCCCTGGGTTAAAATCCTTTAAGTGGGGTAGGCTCTCCTCTCGCTCTAAAGTAAGCAATATGGAAATCAGTGGATCATCTGGAAGCAGATACAGGAATGAAGAACTTTCTGCCCTTCCCTTTCCGCTAGGCAGCTTGAATCTCGAGGACGAGATTCTCTTTAAGTGGGGTAGATTGTCACGTCCCGTGTTTTTGCCCATGTTGAAAATTCACTAAAAATTTGAATTTTTCGAATTTAGAAGAAATTAAAATGAAGTGTGTGATTAAAGTAAGCCAAACCGCCTCAATTTTAAAATTTTTGTCTTTGAAAACTTGCACAAAATCTCATCATGAGCATCTCTGGGTTTTCCTGTTTTATTTTGAGTGTTGTTTGATTTAAAACCTCGTTCGAATTTGAATCTACTTCAAATTCAAATTCTTATTGCAATTCCAGAAAAAGTTCAAACCTTTTCTCCTTCGCGGGCCGCCCCTTCTCTTTTTCCCCCAGCCGGCCCAGTCTCTCTCTCCCTTTTTTTTTTTTTCTCCCAGGCCGTGCCCCTCACTCCCGGCCAGCCGCCTCCCTTTCCTCCTCTCTTTCCTCTCTGGGACCGCGGGCCGCTTTTCTTTCCCCGGCCCAGCGCCGCGCAGCCAGCGCCCAGGCGCGCCAGCCCAACCCGTCTCCTCCATGCCGAGTCGCTGACAGTGGGCCCCGCCCCGTCGTCATCCTCCTCTGGACGCCACCGGCGAAATTCCCGCCGCGCCCATCCCTCCCGGTCTCCTCCGCCGCCTCTGTCCCATCCGCGCACCAGGAGAAGCACGTGAAGAACGCGCAGCGCCCGCCTTTCCTTCTTGCCAGCCCAGTCAAGCAAACCGCGCCGCCATACGCTTTTCTTGGCGCGCCCGCCAAGCCGACGACCACCGCCTTAAGTCACCGCCTCTCCCCACCGCCTTCGCCGCCTTTAAAAGAAACCGAGCTCCCCTCCTTCTCCCCTCATCCTCATTCTCTCAATTCCCTCGAGCTGAGCTCCATTCCCCTCTCTCTCTCCCTCGCATCAAGCTAGGGTTCCGACCGCCGTCAATCCGCCACTCCGGCGAGCCCCGCATCCTAAACCTTCTACTGAGCTTCGCGTCGACGCTCCGCCCATATGGGACCCTTCCGTCCGAGCTCGGCCACCCGTAGCTTCATCCGCGACGAGAGCCAAGGTCCGGCCACCGCGTCCTCGTCGCCGTCACGCTTCCAACCTCCCTCTCGCGAACGGACCCCACCGTGAGCATCTCCGCTCTCCCTTCTCCATCCTACGCCTCTTCTCTTTCTTCCTTTCCCCCGCGCGCGAGCCCTGTCACCGAGCCTCGCCGCCCGCCGCCGTGCGACTCATCGCCGCAGGCTTTCCGGCCGCGCCCGGCGCCGCCGTTGCGCGCGCCGCCTTCACCGCGAGCCCGCACACCCCCACGGCAGCACACACTTCGCCAAAACCGCACTACCGCGCGTTTCCCCATCGCGAGCCGCCGCCACCGCCAACTCCGGCGAGCTTCACGGCCGCTCCGTTCGTCGCCGTCGACGACATATCCCACCATCACCTTCGCCTACTCGTGCACATCCCCGGCGTGCCTTCTCGTTGAGCCTCCGCCACTATAGCCGCCTGGCGAGAAGTCCGCGCGAGCCGCCGCCGCGCGCCCTGCCTCAGTCCACCATGGACCGATGAACCGCCGCCCAACCCCGGTCCACAGAACTATGAAACCGGTCCACCGTCTTTTCTAATAGGAAAATAAATCCAAAAATCCAGGAAAATTCCAGGCCTGCATTCTTGCAGATAAGCCCCTGATCTTTCTACTAATTCTGTTTAAGTCCTGTCTTTTTACAGAAAAGACCCTATATTTCTGTAATTACAATTTGGTCCCTATCTTTTTACACCGAGACCCCTGAACTTTTCGAAAATTACAGATAGGTCCCTGTCATCTTTCTGTATTTGCCAAATAAACCCCAGACCCTGACCCCCCACGTCAGTCTCACATCCTCTCTGAAAACACTAAGTCCACACACAGATAATGTACACAGAATCCTATTTCGACCATTTTCCAATATCAGAAAATTCCCAGAAAATTCCTAAAAGTACTTTACCCCTCTATACATTTTCCAAACCCTTGATCAATCCAGATTAATAGGATTATGGCTATGCTTAATTAAGTTAGCTTAATCCTGATCAATTTCCTTTCTTAAACTTGTTAATCCATATCTCCTCCGTTTAAACTTTGATTTCAGTGATCCTTCCACCAAAATTCATCTAAAATCACCATCTATCCAATCATATCAGATCCATAATTTTTGGAGTTCATTTGGATTTTTTTATTTATGCTTGTTTAATTGTTTGTTGAGCGGTAGATTTATTTTCTTTTATCGCTAGATAATCAAGTCGTTGAAGAACCCGAGGACCTGGAATACGAGGACTTAGAAGAAGAAGATCTTGTTGAAGGCAAGGTAACTCCCTTTGATCATGTTGATCCTATGTTTACAAAATATCCTAATTAGAGCTGTTTACAAATAAATTGCATGGTATTTAAATGAACTTAAGGCTAGTAGAATGGTCTATGCAATATATTTGATGCTGCCTTGGACTTGATTATATCCTGATCCCTTGTTAACCCTAGGAACCAACGTCATTAAATTCCTTAATGATATGTTGGATTGCTTTGCCGCTTAGGACTTTCACCATGTGTTAATTAATACTGCTCACATGATTTTCGTGTAAAATGCGTGCGTCTTGGTGGTGTGTGTAAATGTGAAATTGGGTGGTATAATAATAAGTGCCACCCTAGTGGGGGATCTTTGTGACGGGATCAGGCGAGGTAGTCCTCAGTGGGGGGCTATCTCTGGGACGCCCTTCCACTTGTGGATTGGCTATTGAAGATGCCTGGTTCGGTCGTATAAGGACCGGTTCTTGTGCCGCCTTTGCCTAGCACCCCTCGCGCAGCCACAAGCCGTGAAGGGGCGGGAATGGAACCACACCCTACTAGTACTCACCCGGTACCCCCCGGAGCAGGAGAATGCAACGGAGTCCCAGGAGAAAAGACTCGTTCGTTGGGGTGTTCGGAGATCCGGCATTTATGACTGGCCATATTATTATGATTGTGAAGCCCTGGTGATGTCCGTGGGGATGCCGTGGTGGTACGAAAGAGGTATGGAACCTTTAGTGGGACAGTCCAAACTATGACGATAGGGAGGACTGGACCACCTTGTGGGGAAATTTGTGCACCCTTGGCCAAGGTTAAGAAACTTTCGGAAAGCCGTGTTCCACGGTATTGGACACGCGAAAGCATCGGCCACACTATGATTAGTCTTTTCTGTGTGAGTATCCTTAGCGTGTTTCGGAATACAACGGTTTGGAGCCGTGTGCTGGTTGTCGGCCAGTGATAAAACTTGAGGCACTGGCGGGATGGACAGTAACTCCCCCAGGGCCGCCCAACCCCACTAATCTCCCAGATACTTGATTAGATTGCGAAACTGCTTTGTTTTCAAAAAAACCTTGCATAACTTGGCTTTCACGCCTTGTTGCGATAAAACCTCAGCCTATCTTTGATAAACCCCTTGCATAATTTACCCCTCGTGTTAGCTTGCTTGAGTACCTTAAGTACTCACTCTTGCTTCAATCATTCAGAAGGGGAGCCAGAGTTTGAAGCTGTTGAAGATGAAGATTAGGGTTCAGCCTGCACGCAAGTCTGCCTGTTGGAGTGGTGCCGTTCCGTCTTCCGCTGGAGTAGTAGTCTAGTGCTGCTGCTGTAGCAGCTAGTCAGTGTGTTGTCTGTTCTTGTGGTCAGGCCGCTGGCCTTGTTGTAAGACCTTTTGTAATAAAAGGGCTTGTATGAGACTTGGTAATATTATAAAAAGGGTATGAGACTGTGATGTCATTCTGTGTAAGCGTCGTATCGCGTCTGATCCAGGGACTGATACGGTAAACGCTAGTGCTCTAGAAATGGGGTACGACACACTACTTCTGAAGTTTCTTAAAAACCACTACTCCTGACTCCTGAGGTAGCCTTATGATCTCTGGGTGCCTATACATATATAAATATTGGTCGAGTGTTATATGTAGCATTATACAGTCATTCAAATGGACGCATTGGCTTTGGCCCACAACCAGCAACAATGGACATAGTACATTTTGAGGTGGGACGTCTTTTCTCTGGGTGGAAAACCCAACCCTGGAAATATGCAAGCTGAAACTTCTACCCTCGTTGCCAATTCGGCAGATAAGCAATTATGTCCCTGATTCAAATAAAACAATCTGTGGGAGATAGGTCGCTGCCACCAGCCGGTCCAGTAAATTTCCATAGCTTACTTCCCTATTGAAAAATAAAACTTCCCTGTGGACTGCCAACCAACAGGAAATTACCCACAGGGATATGACGAAAGGGAAATACAAATTGTTTTCCGTTGGTCATCAGGATGATTTGAGGGTTAATAAACCCACATTATACTACAACTATAGGTGCATTGTTCTTGGAGGGTAATAAACAAATGTGCGTAGGTGGGACTATCTCAAACCGAAGCCAAACAGGTAACATGTAGCAATAACGATATACAATAGGTTTGAAGTAGAATGTTGGCATTTTTTTCAGTCACCTTTCTTGAAGTAATAAATATGAATACTTGGGCGTGCTCTAGCCTCAGAATCTGAAAGATTGTGTGCTGGAGCGGGGGCTGTCTGGTTGTGAGAATAGATATATAGGATACAGGGTTTTCTCAGACCGGATAGGCCTGTGGGCTGTAGCCATCCCTGTCAAGAAAATAGTAGCGTGATTGGGTAATGTCTATTTCCTTGTGTCCTTCACAAAGTGCATAGAGATATTCCGGTTTCCAGTAGTGTCTGTAACTTTTATGCGTATGCTTGATGTTCTCCTACGTGTTATGAGCTATTAGTACATATTTTCCGTTTATAAAATGAATTACCTTCATTGTTTTACCAGTGGTACTAGAAAAACTTTCTAAGTACTCTTTGTTCCTTTTTGTTGTCATCGTTTTTTTTTTTTTGCGAGAGTGTTGTCATCGGTTAGCTCAAGAGAATCTGCTTCTGGATTTTTTTTTTAGATAATGGGAAGATTGCATTCATCCCGGCCTTGGCTTTCAAGAAGCTACAGCCTCACTGGCTTGACTTCAAAAGTTACAGCCTAATACAATCATCGATAAAATCGATCCACATCAGAAGTACATCACGCACACTGATGAATAAAAGCTAAGAAAAGAAGAAAAAAATCCATCTTGCAGCCTTAATGTCTTCTTAGAGGGTCCATGTGAGTACGGTCGGCTCCATCACGTGACTTCTCCCACCAAAGGTAATGGAAACATCACCGGAGCATCTGCAATCCAAAGTGAACTGCGCCTAAGGATTAAAGCTAAAGCAAGACCACTCGAATCACCTCAACGAAGAAAGCATCGATCGCTGTTGGAGACGGCAAAATCTAGTGCACAGTGAAGCAACATAGAACAACTCCCAAGCCATAGAAGAACTCCAAGATGACGCCTTCATGAAGGTTACGACGTCAACTACGCCGCCATCATCCATCCCAAAGCTGGAACTAGTTTTTTACCACCTGGAGAAATCTTATGTAACCAAAGGAATCAGGCCCACGACGAGGCCTTCAGGAAGGAATATGGCGCTCCAGGCGTCACCATCGTCGAATCTTTCGAACGGAACCATCGTTGAACCACTGCACCAGATCTGCACAGGGATGGCATTGAAGGCCCATACGGCATCACAGGAAGAACACCACCATGAAGCCTGACTTTCAGGAGAAGCCGCCGGGACGTCTCCAGGCTGTTCGCCCAGGAGGAGATCCGCCGCCCACATGACGAAGCAGGCCATCACCGCCCGACCGCCATACGGATCCACGCGTAGGAGAATCGCCACATAGGCAGACCCGCTCCAAATCAGGAGGCCACCAAGATCCGCCACGAAGGGGGAGGCCGCCGCCGGCTCGGGGGAGACCGCGCCGCCCCCAAGATCTGCGATGGGGATCCACTGCCGCCGTCGAGCCACCACCATCCCGCAGATCCCCATTCGGATGAGATGCAGGAGGACACCCGCCGCCATAACCCGATGCGAGATGCCGGAGAGAGAGAAAGAAAAGAAACGGAACCCGACGAAGTGACCCCGCCGCCACCTTCCTAGGCCTGCTGCCTGGGTTGTGCGGGAGCCAGGCTCTGGCGGCGGAAGGGTTGGAGGAAGTGCGGGGTTGGAGGAAGATCATGGTGGACGGGCGGGCTTGGAGTTGCCTCGTGGTGGCGGCGCCGCCCGTGTCGCCCGGGAGGGGCGGCGCGGGGGCTAGGTCAAGATCCTGCCTTCGGGTAAAGAAAAGAAATCTTCCTGCCCTCTGCTTCTGGATTGTATGGGCACCTCCTAGCTACCAGGCCACTGCCAGAACACCTCCTATCTAATATGGTAGTCTGTATTTCTTTTGAGGCTGTTAATTAACATTTTTTAAACGTTAAAACATCTCAATTAACAGTGTCCTATAATTCTCAGGAAATCAACTGCAAATCTCACAATTCTTCTCAGTCATCAAAATTTTCATGTTCCAATATCCATGCTTCCCTGATATATTTGTTCCCAACGATCCAAACCTATTGAACAAAGAACCAATAAAATATTCGAGGTGTGACACCAATACAATATGCATGATGTGAACCTTGCATCCGCTCCCGTGTCTGGTGAAACAGATTGTCATAGACAATTAGACATGCATGCATGGTTAACCATCACCCTCGGCCTAACGGTCTGCAAAGCTTCGTCCATGTAGTTTAATTTGAGACAAATAATATCCCATCAATGCTATTGTTTAGGCATCCCAATCCAGAGAATCATAGTACGCTCTTTTGACGACATTGTATAGTGGTCATGGGTCCCCGAGGACAGTCAGAACGCTAATATACACATATTTCAAGTGAAGTAAGGAAAAGAAAAGATCGATCTATGTTGTTTTTTTTTTTTTAGTGATGGTTGGTGGGGTGGTTTGGGCGATGCCGCGGACGAATCTCTTCTCAAGTCCCCAACGGCTGATGGCGAAGGCCGGTTCCTAGGAGAGAGGCCCCACGACATAGCCGCGATGCACCAGCACCTCCATCGCGGCGAAACCGTGGTGTTATAGACGGAGACTGTGCTCCATACATCGGTTGTCGCAGACGGAGCACCAAACTAGCCGCAGCCATTTGGGGATGGCCGCTGCCACGCCGTGCCGTTGTCACTCCTAGCACGCATTGTCAATCAATGTTACAAACCTACAATAGTCAAGCTATGGGAGACCAAATAATTCACAGGCCGGTCTCCAAAAAAAATAATTCACAGGCTTAAGCTACTAAGAAAAAAGTAAGCAATTAAGGAAATTAGCAGTTAGTTGTAACATTTTATTGAAATTTTGCCGGCCGCCGACTCACTCGTCGAAGCTGATGAGATAAGCGAATAATTCGTCAACGCCTTGCTATTATGCCTTCCTTTTTAACAGTCAAAATATGTTGGCATTTCAGCAGTAGTGCTAGATTTCGGTGTCCTCAGTTTAAGGTTTAGGTCTCCTCATACCAAATTATTCGATGATGAATATTTGTGTGCTCTTCACCTCTCTGAGGATGTTGGGGTTTGTTGATTTCTCTATAGCGGTTCCACGACGGCAACAACGGTGTTGACGATGGCGGCATCCTTCTCGGCAAGATGACATGGAGACTTGCGTGCGGTCATCCTTCTCGGCAAGATGACTTGGAGACTTGCGTGTCCTGACAGCAATGGCAAGGTGAAGACGACGTTGCGGCCATGGAATAAGGTTCTCCAGTCTCTTTCTCGTTTTGTCGTGGCTCGATCCAGCCACGGTGAAGGGCTAATGAGATGGGATCTTCCTATCATCCTACCGATGGAGATGTGGCTGATTAATGTTCATAGAACTAGATCCGTCTTGATAATTTGTTCTAAAACGGTGGATGTTGCGTCTTCAACAATGCTTGTGTCTCTCATCGGCGGTTGGTCAGGACATGGCTTCGATTTGGTTCCTCCCTTTCGGCGACGTCAATCGAACAAATGTTGTTGAAGATGAGTAAATGACTTAATTTTGTGTTTTATTCGTCTTTCAGAGTCTTGACGTAAGGGGTTAATTTGTACCATCAAATTTTAATACAATCCTCTCTCATTCGAAAAAAATATATATACATGTTTGCATTTTTTTGTAAACCGAAAAAAAGAACGGATAATATAGGTTACTTAGCGTGCATGCAGAAAGCTCGTGGCAATAGGCTGGTAACTATCACATTCACAGGAAAGACGCCTCCTGGCCCATAGCAAAGAATGCACCGGATGCGCGCAGTTGATGCGTAACAAGGGATGCCTCCTTGCAAGGACTCTCGAGTATGCATTCATAGCTGCTTTGGCCACCTTGTACGATGAGAACTACCTGGGCCACCCGCGCGCCTCCAGCGCGTCAGCCTCGAAGTCCTTTATGAACATTTTCAGCAGCTCATCCAACCTCTCCTCGGTGAGGTTGTCGGCGTCATTCAGCTCCTGCTTCAGCTCCTCGCTTATGAAATACTGCATCAGGAAAACGAAGAGTTTCGTTAATCGGAGCTCAGAGTGATTGTTCTTTTCAATTCCTACTGACAAACATTGAAATAGCGTGATGGAGATGGAATACTCTTAGCAATCCGAACCCAGACGAAACATTAACAATTCTTCCGTCGGAGGAGGACTGCAGGAGCGGTAGGAGGGCTTGGGTGACGTTCTTTGTGCCGTAGTAGTTTGTCTGCAGGCTCTGCTTCGCGGAGTTGTATGTCTCCTGGCAATTTTTCCACATCCATCCAATCCTCTCGTGCCAATCCATGCCACTGAACTGTTAGACGAATCAATGGATTTTTGTCAGCGTGACCTGGTCAATGAAGGCAAAGCAGAAAGTTGGAAGTAACCGATACTCAATGACAGTAATCACAAAGGGTGACGTAATTGTCCGCACACGTTTGTTTACCTGTTCCCCGGAGGGCTTTGGACCAAATGTTGGATCGTCAATAAGCTCAACCCCACCAATGGCAGCATTATTCACCTGTAATGGCAGCATTATGCAAGTCAGGAAATGGATACTAAAAGGAAAAGAGAAAAAAATGAGAACTTACCAGAATGTCGATCTTCCAAAACGGGTCTTCAAGAAATCGGCCAATTGAGCAATGCTCGAGGCATCCGTGATCTCCAACTGGTGGAAGATGACACTGGAAAGCCCTGCTTCTTGGAGCTTATCGACTGCATCCGAGCCTCTCTTCTCGTCCCGTGCTGTCAGGACGACGATGATGCCGTTGCTAGCAAGCTGCCGGCACACCTCAAGCCCGATCCCTTTGTTCCCGCCGGTGACAACGGCAATCCTAAGTACCGAAAACAAGGAACAGCACCAGCTGTTGCTTAGAGCGATTGGTTATCCAGAGCTGGAGCTCATATAATGATAGTTATCCAGCGCACTCACCTCGTGTTTGAGACGTTGGAGATAGTGCCCTCCATGGTCGTGCACGACGAGCTCGAGAAGCACCAGCTATGAATTGTCTTCCTCAGACACTGGTCGGAGTATTATGTATGACTTTAGTACTATACTCCAAGAGGCGAATGCGACAACTAATCAGTCATTAGTTGGTAGGGAAATCAATTCAATGGACCGATGGATATGTGTCAACAGCTCCGTACCTCTTTCCTAGGGCTGTGTTTGTGCCGGCTTCGAGTGTGGCTATGGTTTCTTTGAAAAAACGGCTGTGCTGGTTGTGTCTGTGACTGTGCCTAAAATGTTTGGCAAAACAACTTTTTCTGCAGCTTCTCTGTATTTTTAGGGACAAATATGGAAAGATGATGGCGCCGTAGAGAAAAGAAGTCGGTGAAGCTACCATTTTGTGGCTTCATGCTTCACCTTATTTTTGGATACGGCTTCTTTCTTTTTTTAAAGAGAAGCACCTGAAGAAGCATTCTCTTTGGTTGGAAAACATGTGAACCCACTAAAAAAGCTATTGAAGAAGCCCTACCATAAGGGCCCTTCGTATCCACCGTGTGGTAGCCCTTACAGCCGAGATTTTTCCAAAAGGAGACAGGCTGCTACGAGGGGGAAGGGGTGGGGTGGGCCCCCTCAACCCATTTTCACCGTCATCGGACTGAGAGGGGGCCCTGCCCTTTGAGCTCACCGGCGGGTGCTTCCCTAGAGGTGGAGGTCGAACAAGAAAGAAGAAGCGAAGGCTAGACGGAGACGACGGGTAGATATGTTTTTTTCTTACAGTTTATAATAGCGAAATAGTTAAAACGGTATTTGATCACGAAAAGAAGCCACCACGCACGCGAGAGCAGCTGCAACCTGCGGCCGGTTCTGGAGAGAGGTCAAAGGTTTGGCCGCACTGGGCCTCTAAATCTAAGGAGCCCCTGCTCATGACATGTATGTATACTAGGAAGAATGGCGCGCTTTGCCGCGCCCATTTGGCTAACACGTGGATAGATTGTGAAGAAAAATATATGCTAAATCACTCTCATGTCTATTCATTCATAGATTAAATGCTAAAAATATTGTTATCTCCCAAAAAAAATTGTTATGAAAAGATAGTGTGTAGATTTGATAAAGGTAGGGGGCTGGACCATAAGAGTGCAAGTCCAAAAAATCAAACATGGAAATACAACATAAGCAGGGGTGTACATGCAAAACGACCACATCCTTATCCTCTCTCCACGGGAACACCACACCCTTCTCTTCTCTTCCGCTTTCTTCTCCTGCTCCGATCTTCCTTTCTTATCTTCTCTCTCTCTCTCCCTTGCAATCAGACGGAGGATCAAGCTCCAATAGACACATGTGTCACCAGAAGGACGGCATAGGGTTACCTATGAAGCAGCAACCGTCGCTCCCATCAAAGTCGCCCATGGCAGCCTCCTCTCGCCTCCAACTTCAGTTTTTTTTTTCTTCTCACAGGAGCATTGGGACTGTGGCATTGGGGCTTCGATTCGGTTCCTTCCAGGATCGATTTGCACCACCCTCTTCTCTTCTCCGCGCCGTCACCTCCCATCCCGGCGCTGACCTCTTTTCAATTTTTTTTCCCGTTTTTAGGCAGGCCAAGGAATCTAGCGCCTTCAAAATGGTGGTCGAGCACGGGGCTCGTCTCCTAGAGAGGAGCAAGAGCAGCACATGGTGGGGCTAAGGGGGCGGGAAAAGGGGTAAGGCAGGGAGCAGGTCCACGTCGCTGGTAATTGACGTGCAGGCACAGAAAGCTCCACGTCAGCTAGAATGCTATGAGGTGCCTTAAGTTTTGTGCTATCAGAATATATAGTTATAAGTTGCTAAGAATTTTTTTTAATTCAAGTTGAACTACTACCTGCAACTTTGATGCTTTTTTTTTTTTTTGAGATGTGCAACTTTGATGCTAGTTTATCGTGTCCGGCTCTATGCACACACAAGTATGGCTATATGTCAGCCCCGAACCTAGCTAACATGTCAACATGGTAAATCACTCATTCACAAATCAGCACATAGCTGGGCAAAAGGCTTTCAGCTGTAATAGGGCTCTGTAGTTGGCTCCAGGAGCCTCGTCCCTTTATGTTATGTTGAACTCCAGTTTTTACATTTTTTTGTTCTCGCCTTTTCGTTTTCATTTTGCAAACAGTCCATGGTGACTGAAGTCTGAACCTGATGTATTTCGTTGCTTCGGTAATGAACTCCAGTTTTTACATTTTTTTGTTCTCGCCTTTTCGTTTTCATTTTGCAAACAGTCCATGGTGACTGAAGTCTGAACCTGATGTATTTCGTTGCTTCGGTAATGAAATTTCGGGCTGTGCCCTGCCGTGAAAAAAACAAATCAGCACATGGCACATTCGCACAGGTACATGGTATGCATCATCAGCATAAAAAAGAGAGAGCAGTGATATTGATCAAATAAAAATAAAGCACCTTTGATTTTTTTTCTAAAGGTAATATAAGCACTTTTTCATCGCAAAGAAAAGCACCTTAATATATAAATATAGCCATATTTTTATTTTGTATCAAAGGGGCCCTCCGATCGAAATTTCACCTCAGGTCTCCGAAATCTCAGAACCGGCCCTGAACCTGCCGAGCCAACATCACACGAACGACGACTCCTTAAAGTCTTCAAAGAACGCGCAGGTCACACCGCCTTTCGGCAGCAGCGCCACGGCCGCCACCCTGCTGCCGCCTTCCTCGGGCGTCAGGAGCCCAGAGTGTATGGTTATGTCTGTCTTGACGTAGCCGGGATGCACGCAGTTGACGCGCAGCTCGGGGTGCCTCTTCGCCAGGATCCTCGAGTAGGCGTTCATGGCCGCCTTGGCCACCTTGTACGCCGAGAACGCTGCCGGCCACCCGCGCGTATCTACCGCGCCGGCTTCGAAGTCTTTCAGGAACATGTCCAGCAGCTCGTCCAGCCTCTCCTCTGTGATGTTGTCCACGTCGTTCAGCTCCTGCTTCAGCTCCTCGTTTCTGAAATTCTGCATCAGGAGGAACTTCAGTCACCGACGGAATGTGTTCTGTTTTCCACAAAGTCAGAACGGGACTGGAAAACAAGTAATTTGGGAGTACTTATCAAATTTAACTACTCTCAAAGTACTTATATATGTACTCGCAAAAAAAAAGTACTAGCTTATATAGATTGAAAGTGTGCGTGATCAAAAGTTACCCTGAGCTGCCCGAAGTCGGAGGAGACATTGACGATTCTTCCGTCGGAGGAGGCCTGCAGTAGAGGCAATAAGGCCTCGATTACATGCTTCGTGCCGTAGTAGTTTGTCTGCAGTCCTTTCTTTGCAGCGTCGTACGTCTCCTCGCAATTTCTCCACAACCATTCAAGCCTCTGAACCCTATCCATGCCACTCAGCTGTCGGACGCGTCAAAAAAGATGAACTTGTTCAGTTTGGCGACGCAGAGTAAGGTTTTACGTTGCTCTAGATGTATAGAGCTCACCTCTTCCTCGCTCGACGCTGAGCCGCAAGCAGGATCTCGAAGGTAGTCCACCCCACCAAACGCGGCATTGTTCACCTAAAAATAGAGCAACTACGTCAGTCACCGGAAAACTCGACCTGCAGCCGCCCGACGGCTGTAAGAGAAGAGCCTCTCACGCAGGCCGAGCACCCCCGAAACCGATCTTACACAGGGACTCAGCTGGCCGTTGTAGCGAGTCTTAACATGTGCTTGACCCGGGAGAGCTTTTTTTTACTGCAACTTAACTCGCTACTGTTCACGTACAGTGCTCCGTGACCTATCAACCAGAGGACAACAACGACACCAGCTACGCTCGTCCTCTGTAGCAAATATTCAGAAACGCAGAGCAGCGTTTACTTTTTTTTTTTTTTGGACCTACAAACAGAGCAGCGTTTTACATTGCTCCGGCCATATCAAAGCTTCAAAAGTTCGGAACAAAGACTTACCAAAATGTCTAGCCTCCCGAAACGGGTCTTCAAGAAATCAGCTAACCCCGCGATGCTGGAAGCGTCCGTGACGTCCACCTGGTGGAAAATGACATCGGAGAGGCCCGGCCCCTTGAGCTTCTCGACGGCTTCAGTGCCTCTCTTCTCGTCCCTTGCCGTCAGAACAACTGTGACGCCGTTGCCAGCGAGCTGCCGGCACGCCTCGAGCCCGATCCCTTTGTTCCCGCCGGTGACCACGGCGATCCTGGCATAAGGCAACCGCACAATGCAGCAAAACGTATCACTAATTAAGCCGCCGCCCCAAACACAGGAAAGATTACACATGGCAAGAGGGATATGCATACCTCGTGCTTGGAGAACTTGAGATGGCTCCCTCCATGAGCGTGCACAGAGCTAGGCTCAAACAACGTAATGGAGACGATGACTTGCTCTAGTGCGGTGCGGGTGGGTTTTATCCACAAATGATAAGAATAAACAAATGTTATTCTAGATATATATCTCAACGCGACACTATTTAATAAGATAGAGATTCGTTACAAGCTCAGGATAAGATTATTTTTTATCCATTTGTCTGGGACATAGTGTATACAAATCGCAAGGGGCGAAGATCACGTTCACATGGTGCACCTCGTGCGTGGCAAGGCGTCCGTGCATTGTAGGGTGTGTTTTTCTTTTTCATCGGGTCAAACAAGTAAAGATGGCAGCATCTGATAGCAAGCTTGTGAGTAAAATAGTACAAGTACATCTAAATGATGAATCTGATGTTTTCAAGTGGTCGTTACTACAGGATGGAAAATTTACGGTTCAGTCTATGTATGCGGCTATTTTAAACTCTAGTGGGATACCAAATAATAGATTTTTGTGGAAAGTAAAGGTACATTTAAAAATAAAAGTGTTTTTATGGTTCCTGCATAAAGAAGTTATACTTACAAAGGATAATCTAGCTAAAAGAAACTGGCATGGAAATCATAAGTGTTGTTTTTGTAGCAATCTAGAGACTATACAACACTTTTTCTTTGACTGCAGTTTTGCTAGATTAATATAGAGGTTAATTGAGCTTTCTTTTGGTCTTAAAAAGCCTACTAGTATCGCTCATATGTTTGATAATTGGATAGGTCATTTTAAGACTAGAGAAAGGAATCAGGTGCTTGTCGGTATAGGCGCCATATGTTGGGCTATATGGTTAAACCGTAACGATGTTGTTTTTGATAAAAAGGCAATTTTGACTCCTATGCAGGTTATCTACAGAGTAACATACTGGATAAGATCGTGGTCGCTGTTCCAAAAGGAGGAGGCAAGAAACTCTATGTTACAAGCTTGCCGGCTTTTGGAGGTGGTGATAATGGAATTGTTCGCCAAGCATGGGTGGAAGTTTAGTAATATGTTGTATTATTGAAATGAACTATTTATTCATCTTTCACATGTTGCTTGGTGATTTGGGTGTGTCGCTATGGTGGAGACGGAGTCTTCCCATTGTGAAACTTTATAATAATGAACGGCTAAATACATCGAAAGATGTAGAGGTCGGGACACTTTCATTTGCTTGATGAATAGATTCCCTTTATCTAAAATCAGATAGCAAGCAGGTAGTATGTGCTAAAATTGGATACCCTCTGAAATAGATGCATACTAAACTTGGTAAACGGAAGCTGCTGTTATCGGTAGTGGAGTTAACCCGAGGTATAGGCCGCTACAGGTAAGCCCTGACATCATGCAGAAGCAAGCATCAAGGCAGGTGTTCCTCATGCCAGAATTCAAAAACTAGCTTCCAATCAAAAGGTTGTTTAATTATTATAGGACATTATTCAGTGGTTGCTCCTACCAGTAAACGAGCAACTTAATATTTCAGATGGGGGCAAGCTCCTTTTTTTTTTAATAAGTTTCTTGCATAACGGCTCACCAACCTTGCTGTACCCAGAAGGACGTCCTGTTCTGAATCGTTAACTAATTTCTGGAAGCCGCGCCTCTAATTCCTCACATGATTTCTGCGTGTGAACATGTTCACCTTTGTCTCGTATGCTTTCTGATCGCCGTAACATTTGACTAGCACTCAAATCTGAAGACCGTTCCCATGATCCCATCTGGCGATGCAGCTAAAAAGAGGTGAAAATGCTCGTTAATGAGCTCGGCAAAGTTGAGACCATACATTATGGTAGAGATTAAAATCGGGCTGCGCATGTCTTGGCAAACAATGCTTGTGATGAGGTGTCATCAGCTGCTTTGCTTAGACATGTACCAAACTTTGCTGCACAAGCCGTGGCAGTTGTAACCCATCATAATATAACAGAAGTCTCATCTTTTGAGGGGAAAAAAGACATGTTCACCTTTGTCCCTAGAAAAGCTGACGAAGAGCAATATATGAACTCTGAGCAGCAGCACTCAAACGCACCATGGTATCTAGCCATCTAGGCATCTACACGAGAAACCAGAATAGAGAGACCACGGTAGCAACATGACCAATTAAATTAGTTATGTTCTCCCACAGAAATGTGAAGCAGTGGTGTCATCAGACTTAAACTTGCTCTGGTACAAAAGAGGAAATCCGAAATTCTAAGTGTGAAGCTCTACAATTCCTTCTACAGCATGTGCATTAGGACCAGTTAGACTACAACTCTTTCTTTTATACAGAAAATAAGTAGTAAAAGAAAGAATATTACATTCCACAATCACAAGAAAGACGCCTCACCATCGCGATCGAAATAAGCACCAGTTGGACCATCATCAGGCAAAAGAGCAACCTTTACAGGATTACTAGCACCCTCCTCGGGTGTCAATACTCCCATGTGCATAGATATGTCGGTCTTGACATAACCAGGTGTCAAACAGTTGATGCGGAGCGCAGGGTACTTCCTGGCAAGAATCCTTGTGTATGCATTAAGGGCAGCTTTGGCAACTTTGTAGGCTGAAGATCCACCCGTTGGCCACCCATGGGCCTCCACTAAGTTAGCCTTGAAATCTTCTAGGAACAAATCCAATAGCTCATCCAGTCTACTTTCAGTAAGATTATCAACGTCATCAAATTCCTTTCTTAGTTCTTCACTATTGAAGTTCTGCGCAAGAACAAATGGTACATCATTCAGTTCTTCAGTAACACCAATAGTGCACAGGAAAAAGGCAAGGTGAGTGGATTGAAACTAAGGGGAAGATGGCTTTTGCATTTTCAAATGAGCGCAAGCGAAACATATCCAAGCAACATTATTAAAAGATTCTGTCATAATATAAAATCCTCCAACACCATATGCAAAAAGGCTGCCTGATATGTGCATATGAGGAACAAGTTGCACTGGAAAAAAAAAATGCTGCGGAAGCAAACATTTTCGCAGCTGCTGATTATCGTGCAAAGTTACATAGGACTTAAACAAAAGGAGGCTATAGCCAAGCATCCTAGTGCAGAAAATCACAAACATCACCTTTATCCAATAAAAATCAAGTATTCATTATTTTTTCTTGTCTACGTGCAGTGGGATTTACAGAACTTACTCTCAGCAGTCCAAATCCTGATGAAACATTGACAATTCTTCCAGAAGAGGACAACTGAAGAAGGGGAAGTAGTGCCTCCGTAACTATCTTGGCACCATAGTAGTTCGTCTTCATACATTCTTTTGCTTCCTCAAATGTCTCCTTTGAATTTTCTCTCATCCATTCAACTCTCTGATTTACATCCATGCCTTCAACCTACCCGAGCATAGACATATTAATCATTCTACAATCTAATTTATTCGTGACAGTAGTCGTGTTGTAACTGAAGGTAGGATCTAACATCCAAAATCATAAATAGTCAGGTTGCAATTGAAGGTAGGATCGAACACTCCAAATCCTTTTTCTAAATATGTGTTCAATCAAAACTACTAGTACGCTTCAAGATATTTGCCAAAGCTTAGGAAAAATGGAAATCTATGTCATGAAAGATAAAGGGAAAAACTATAACAGGAAAATGATCATACTAGTGTTGCCTTGTGTACATGTAAAATAAGATACATGCAGGATAATTACTCACATATAACAAAGCAATACTTTGTAATATTTTGCTTTAATTAAGAATACCTGATCCTTAACTTGGGCAACCAAAACTGGATCGCGGTAAACACCTGAAATCCCCGCGTTATTGATCTGGAGACAGCAAAAAAGAGGCGATGATGCGTTTTATACAAATCATAGAAACATCACTTCACCCAACAATTATTGTGTACTAAAATTCATGATCAGAGGCGCAAAAACTGAATGCAGAACAGTGTTGTTTTATTAGTTTCATTCCATGCTTTGCTTTCAGGAATCGTGAAGCAGAACAGCGTTGTATTAACATACGAAGCATCATTTATGTCAGTTAAAGAGGCGTTGTATTAACATTCCTGACGTCAGTTGAAGAGTATCAATGCCCCCTTTCCCAAATCAGAGGGTGAAGCCAAGCTTAGCAACAGGGGTTGGTGCCATACCAGGATGTCGAGCCTCCCGAACTGATCCCTGACGAAATCCGCGAGCCGCGCGGCGCTGGCAGGGTCGGTAACGTCCAGCTGATGGAAGACGACATCGGAATCGCCGCCGGCGCACCTGATTGCCTCGACCGCCTCCAGCCCCCTGGCCTCGTTCCTCGCCGTGAGGACGACCCTGAGCCCCCGGGACGCAAGCTGCCTGCACGTCTCCAGCCCCACCCCCTTGTTCCCCCCGGTGACTAACGCGATCCTGGTTGCCCCAGCGCCATGGACGCACGAAAGTTAGACAAAAAGGTTGCGGGATTACGAGGATGCTGGGCGGCAGGAATGGAACGGAGGTCAGAGAGAACGCACCTCTTGCCCGAGGGGCTTGAGGCGGCCGCTTCCATGGCTCCTCCTCTCCGGTTCGGGGCGGTGGCGGCGGGAGCGTGCGGAATGCGAGCGGTGTGGCCTTGGAGAAGATGATTCATATGGCACGGCCACACCTTTCCTCTTCAGAAGCGGCGCATGGGAACTGTCGTCTGCGAGAGCTGCCATGTGTGGCAGTTATTTGGGCCTCACGATTTTGGGCTGCGAAAAGTACGGGGGCTGGCGCACGTACGCGGCCTACACAGAGTCAGGTTCTGTGGGCCAGCAATATCGATCCTCGAGTTGGGCTTGTTTGCAACGCGCCCGCAATATTTTTCTCTCTTCTTTGTTTCTCTGTGAGAGGGAAGAAACAGGGAACAGAAAAGAGAACCAACAAAACAAAAGTGTCGACTGAATTCTATAGCCGACGGCCGATCTTGTTACAGCCTTTCAGATTCGCGGGGCCCCTATACAGCATTCCTTTTCAATGAGGGACAGGGTTGTCGATCATGACCATCTACCACATGCTGGAGTCAGGATTGTTTAACACGACCCATGTGCTACGCAAGCAGAGTCTATTTAGAAAAATCTCGCCGCGCGAGGTACTGCACGAGTCCCCGTCACTTGCTTCAGTCGGAGTAAACCCCGCCCTGAATTACGGCATGTGCACCAGAATTCCCGTATCGTCAGATTGCGTATTGCGTGCGTGTACAGCAACGCCTTCTCGATGATGATGTACTACTAGCAAGTGTAATCGCACGGAGTTCTTGAGGGAGGGGACGTTTTCAGCGAGGATGTTACTATCAAACAGCAAGTGTAATCGCACGGAGTTCTTGAGGGAGGGGACGTTTTCAGCGAGGATGTTACTATCAAACACTGGACTTTTATCACCGTACCTTCTCCGTACTCTGTTCACAAGAATTCTCCATGTTCATGGCAAAAATTCAACAATATGCGAAACTGACGACAGCGAAACCAGCAAAGGAGCCATGCAGCCGAGCCGATGCCGACGCGGCCAGAAAACAAGCGGCGCGGCAGGCCAGTACGGCCACATGCGTTTTATCCCATGCTCTATCAGTCTATCCTTTCGCCAGAAAACAACAGCCGTCGCACTCATCTTTTGGCCGCCATCGGTGACAAAAACGCCAGTGCCGGTGCGCCGCGATAACATATTCAAATACTGGCGCCGAGACGGCGAGTGCGATGCCGACGGCAGCGCCGTAGCACTGAGGTCAAAAGAAATCGTTGCGTTCACCTGTTTTTTCAGAACAAGGCGGCGGCGACCGCGACGCCCACAAGTGACTGCTCGAGCCGTGCGCATCGCGCTCCCAGGCTACATCACCCCCATAGACTGACATCACTCTTGACAATGTATTGCTCGAAAAAAAATCACTCTGACAATGTTCACAGTTTTATCTACTAAACCAGTATATTAGAAATTACTATTAGCAGTGCCGCTACTAGGTCACAGGAAATGCCAAGTCACCCACAAGGCCAGCAAAATCAGGTCCTTTACAAAGCCCACTGACTTACTGTAGTTTTAAGATGTACTGCTAGGTTACTGTGGTTTTATTCACCGTCCGCCGGAGAGCCCGGACACGGACGAGAATCCGCCAGAGACGGGGCTGACGCTGGACGTGGCCGTGGACGGGAACGACATGGCGAAGGAGTCGAACCCGTCGTTCTGCATCAGCGCCAGCATGGTGTAGCTCACGTACGTGGGCGCCACCTCGGGCATCGGCGCGTCGCGCTCCAGGTACTGCACGACCTGCCGCATGCCGGGCCGCGCGTCGGGCAACGGGTGCGCGCACATGAGCCCCAGCCTGATCACCAGCCGCGCCTCGTCGGCGTCGTACTTGCCGCAGAGCCGCGCGTCCACGGTGTCGAGCGCCGCGCCCTTGCGCTCGTGCTCCTGCACCCAGTCCATCAGCACGCTCTGGTCGTCGGGCGGCGCCGCGACGCGCCCGAGCGGCCGCCGCCCGCAGGTCACCTCGAGCACGAACACGCCGAACGCGAACACGTCGGTGCCGGGCGTCGCCTTGCCCGTGCGCACGAGCTCCGGCGCGAGGTACCCCATGGTGCCGACGACGTGCGTCGTCTGCGGGTCGACGCCGTGGTCGTAGAGCCGCGCGAGGCCGAAGTCGCCCAGCCTGCCGTTCATGTCGCCGTCGAGGAGCACGTTGCTGGCCTTGATGTCCCGGTGGATGACGACCTGCTCCCAGTCCTCGTGGAGGTAGAGCAGGCCGGACGCGACGCCCTTGATGATCTGGAACCGCTGCTCCCAGTCGAGGACGGGCTTGGTCCTGTCGTAGAGGTACTTGTCGAGGCTGCCGTTGGACATGTAGTCGTACACCAGGAGCAGCTCGCCCTGGCGCCGGCAGTAGCCCAGCAGCTGCACGAGGTTCCGGTGCCGGAGGTGGCCGATGCTGACCACCTCCGCGATGAACTCCTTCATCCCCTGCTTCGAGTCGTGCGACACACGCTTGACGGCGATCTCCAGGTTGGATTTCGGGAGTACGCCCTTGTACACCCTCCCGAAGCCGCCGGTGCCCAGCAGCTGCTTGTTCTTGAACCCCTTGGTGGCGTGGTACAGCTCCTTGTACGAAAAGCGGTGCGGGCCGAACTCCACCTCCCAGTCCTCGCGCACCTCCGCGTACCTGATCCGCCGCCGCACGAACAGGAAGGCGGCGACGACGAGGGCGAGGACGAACGACGCGGTGGCGATGGGGAGCACGATCTCCAGGACCTTGGACCGGGGCTTGGGCCCGAACCGCGGCAGCTTCGGCAGGCTCGAGGCGTCCAGCGCCGGCGCCGCCGCGCCATCCATGGCGAAGCTCCAGCCGAGCACGTAGTGCCGCGTGTAGATGACGCCCGTGGCCGCCGAGAACCCGACGTAGGCGGTGTCGGTGAGGACATCCGGGAGGTTCACCGGCGCCGAGATGAGGGGCTTCTTGGGCTTGCTGGGCACGTCCATGGGCGCCATGGTCACGTCGAGCCGCGTGGTGGCGCCGTCGTAGTCGACCCAGACCTGCATCGGCTGGCGGCTGATGAGGCTGAGGTTGTTGAACGCGCCCGTGGCGTCGTCGTAGTACCCCGCCGAGTGGTTCCACACCGACTTCATGCTGTTCACGTTCACGCCGATGTGGTTGCTGTTCATGTCCTGGAACTCCGGGTTGAGCATGGTGTCCAGCTCCACGAAGAAGACGCGGTTGTTGGCGTTGCCGTTGTCGCTGACGTTGAGGATGCCGAGGTACTGCCCCGCGTTGAAGGTGGAGAGCCTGGTGCTGGGCGCGATCACGAACGCCATGCCGTTGTCGCTGAGGATGGTGAAGTTGGACACGATGGCGAAGACGAACGCCGCCGAGAAGGACCGGACGGCGCCCCCCGCGCCATTGCGAAGGCGGACCGGCGCCGGGTGGAACGCGTGGCCGGCCATCTGGGACGTCCCATTGCTGAGCACCAGCAGGCCGTTCGGCGCCACGGTGGACATGCCGTCCAGCGTGAGGCCGGCGCCGCCGAAGCCATTGTAGGTGAACTCGTCGGCGGCGAGAGCGGAGCAGGCGACAGCGAGGAGGAGGAGTGGGAGGGAAAGCGAGCAGCGGAGACACCCCATCGCGTACCAGCTCACCGCCGGCGTCCGGTAGCTACAAGACAGGCAGGCTCTCCGCGGAAGCAGCTGTTGGATTGAAGTAGCAGAGCACACGATTTCAGGACAAGACCGGCGGCACTCTGGCTGTGGGGGTGTAGAGCCGTAGAGGTGTGAACGAGGTGATGATGCTTTGACCCGAACGGAGAGTCGCTGCTCAAAACCTGACCTGCCGTTCAGGTTGGTGGTGTGCTTCTACGAGAGCGTTACTAGAACACAAGCCCAGCCTGACCTGTCACAATACGAGGACATGCCGCCACCGGGCGGGTACTCCCTTGGTCAAGCAATCTTCTTTGAAGCTGGTGCCTGGTGCCATTGAATTTCGACGACCCCGGCCGCTAATCGAAGTCAAGGGAACGGCGATAAAATATCTCCGCCAGCGATGACAGGAGTGAGTGGTTAAGCTAGCGTCACATTTGCATCACAGGAATTAGGCAGGACCTGATCTGATCGTAATCAAGTTGAGTTAGCGTCGTCTGGTGGGCAGCGCTCTATTGACTGTAACCAAAGCACGCGTGTTGTTATTGTTCATTTGTTTGTACTCGACATGATCATGAATCGCAGATTGCTCGCAAAGAAAGAAGAGGAATCGCTGACCGTCAGAAGGACTAGCTTATTGTAGTGACCCCGAAATCTCGCAGCAGATGGGCATGAATCACCTGCTCAGTTGCTCGGTGGCCAGGCGCTGACTTGCGGTTTCTTTTTGGCGAGCGCCCCCAACCACTGCAGGCAAACAAACTGACTTGGGGCAGTGGAAACGGATGGGCTGACCAAAACGGCCGCGACGAGCGCGAGGAAGCTTCGTGTGACCGCGCTGGCGCCGGGAGCTGCCGCCACGGCGTGGCCTGCAGCAGGTGGGTGAGGCGGCGAGAGGAGAGATTGCGCTCGGGTCGCGCCGTCGAAGAGTTGGATCCGTGGGGAGACGTGAAAACAGAGGCCGGAAAGCTTGACGCGGCCGTGGACTGCTGACCTCACGGGAGACGCGGACGGCTGGGGACTGTGGACAAGGTATCCGCATCACGGCACACGGCAGGTGCGTCCACACGCACCTTTTGCGATCGCGGCAATGATTGATCTCGCAGGGCGCTAGACAGCGACGGCTGAAGCCGGAAGCGTGACCAACCTTTCACTCGTCTCGCCATCCGTGCGCAGCGGCGGACGGCAGGCAGGACAGGAAACAAGAATCCATCCATCCATCTTTGACGCGCGCGTCATGTCAGCTTCACACGCGCCACCAAACGGTAAAGACGCGCGCGGCCACGTTATACTCCGCCCAGGGAAGCACTGAAGGTAGTACACAGATAGGCAAAACGCCACGCCGCTGGAGTCGGCACCCACTGCTTCCAGTTAGCGGCAGTCCAAGTGCGGGCGGACATAGGCTAGCAGCAGCCATGCGGGGCCTCTTCGCCTTGCTTCTCCTCCTCGGCCTCGGCGGGCTCCTGCCGCCTGCGGCGTCGGCCGCCGACGAGCAGTTCGTCTACAACGGGTTCAAGGGCGCGAACCTGAGCTTCGACGGGATGGCAACAGTGACGCCGGACGGGCTGCTGATGCTGACCAACGGCACGAGCCAGCTGAAGGGCCACGCCTTCTACCCGGCGCCGCTGCGGCTCCACCGGGCGCCCAACAGCACGGCCATGGAGTCCTTCTCCACGGCCTTCGTCATCGGCATCATCGGCGCGTTCGAGGACCTGAGCAGCCACGGCATGGCGTTCGTGGTCGCCAAGAGCCGCAACTTCACCTCGGCGCTGCCCGGGCAGTTCATCGGCCTCGTCGGCTCCGCCAACAACGGCAACGCCACCAACCACCTGTTCGCCGTCGAGTTCGACACCATCCTCAACTCGGAGTTCAACGACATGAGCGGCAACCACGTCGGGATCGACGTGAACGGGCTCAACTCCGTCGACGCCGACAACGCCGGGTACTACGACGACGCCACCGGCGCGTTCCGGAACCTCAGCCTGGTGAGCCGCCGCGCGATGCAGGTGTGGGTGGACTTCGACGGCCGGGCCATGCAGGTCAACGTCACCATGGCGCCGCTGGACGTGGCGCGGCCGAAGAAGCCCCTGCTCTCCACCACCGTCAACCTCTCCTCCGTCATCGACGACACCGCGTACGTCGGCTTCTCGTCGGCCACCGGCATCCTCTTCTGCCGCCACTACGTGCTCGGGTGGAGCTTCAAGCTGAACGGCGACGCCCCGGCGCTCAACGTCTCCTCCCTGCCCGCCCTGCCGGTCACGTTCCCCAAGCCGCGGTCCAAGACGCTGGAGATCGTGCTGCCGATAGCCTCCGCGGCGCTCGTCTTCGCCGTGGCCGCCGCCGTGTTCGTGCTCCTGCGGCGGCGGCGCATGTACGCGGAGGTGAAGGAGGACTGGGAGGCCGCGTTCGGGCCGCACAGGTTCTCCTACAAGGACCTGTTCCACGCCACCGACGGGTTCAGCGACAAGCGGCTGCTCGGCATCGGCGGCTTCGGGAGGGTGTACCGCGGCGTGCTGGCGTCGTCCAAGACGGACGTCGCGGTGAAGAAGGTGGCGCACGGGTCGCGGCAGGGGATGCGGGAGTTCGTGGCCGAGGTCGTCAGCATCGGCCGGCTCCGGCACCGCAACCTCGTGCCGCTGCTCGGCTACTGCCGGCGCAAGGGCGAGCTGCTCCTGGTGTACGACTACATGCCCAACGGCAGCCTGGACAAGTACCTCTACGACCACCAGGGCGCCGGCAAGGTGGCCCTGGGCTGGGGGCAGCGATTCCGCATCGTCAAGGGCGTCGCGTCCGGGCTGCTGTACCTGCACGAGGACTGGGAGCAGGTGGTGGTGCACCGGGACATCAAGGCCAGCAACGTGCTGCTGGACAGGGAGATGAACGCCCGGCTCGGCGACTTCGGTCTGGCGCGGCTGTACGACCACGGCACCGACCCGCACACGACGCACGTGGTGGGCACCATGGGGTACATGGCGCCGGAGCTGGGCCACACGGGGAAGGCGTCCAAGGCGTCCGACGTGTTCGCGTTCGGCGCGTTCATGCTGGAGGTGGCGTGCGGGCGGAAGCCCGTGGTGCATGACGCGCGCGACAACCGCCTCGTGCTGGTGGACTGGGTGCTCGACCGGTGGCGCGGCGGCGCGGTCACGGACACGGTGGACTCGCGCCTGGTCGGCGACTTCGCCGAGCAGGAGGCCAGCCTGGTGCTGAAGCTGGGCCTGCTGTGCTCGCATCCGCTGCCCGGCGCGCGCCCGAGCATGCGGCAGGTCGTGCAGTACCTGGACGGCGACGTGCCGCTGCCGGAGCTGTCGACGACGTACGAGAGGCTCAACATGCTCGCGCTCATGCAGGACCAGGGGTTCGACCCCTACGTCATGTCGTTCCCCGTGACGTCGATGAGCGCCAGCACCATGTCTGACCTCTCCGGTGGGAGAGTCGTACTGGTGATCAGGAATTCAGGATCGTGTAGTTAACCAGTACTACTGTCTAACTGGGAGTTCCTCTGGCTCGTCGCGAGTTCAGAACCTGTGTTTCCGGTGTTTCCTATTCCTAGTTCAGAACCTGGTGCGTGTGTGCTGTACATGTATACCTTGTTGATGACCTGAATGTAAAGCTTTGTGCCCGGATAGCTTGATGTTCAGATGCGAAATTACCCTGATAACAATTAGAGATTCCATATTGTTCTCGCAGTTCACTCGACTGCCGTTTAAGTTCCGTCTTACCGTGAGCCTGCTGCAGTGCTGAGCTTGAACAGGACCGGGGAGTATGTTGGAAATCTGTAAATTCTCTCCAGTGTTCTGAGTCTTATTAATCTCCGCTAGTGGTCTTTAATTAAGCTCCCAATCATGTATTATACTTGGAAATGGTAGTTCAATGACCAAGGAGCATTTGTTTTAGACGGCTGAAAAAGATTCAGGCTTTTCAGGTTTGTTCTGTTGCATACAAAAGTTGCTTAGGGGTTCAAGCCAAACATCGGAAATACAGAACCTACCACACACTCCATCTTTAAGCCCTGCATTTTCTGTCTAGAGAGTTTACGACAGGAGTTTTCAGATTTTGGGACATTTCAATCAATAAGAAAATGAAGAGTAGGTTTGGCTTCTCAGAAAATTTAAGTATCGATGAAACATCTGTCCTTCGACAGCACGCTCGTTTTATTCAGCTCTGAAGGTATCCAAGATGGCGTCGCAACAACTGTCTCTGTGCAGTAGTTGTAGGATGAGATTTATTACTATATATAATCCTGAGAAATGCAGTGATGTCATGGCTGATGCATTCTGCGCCTTCCAGATCAAGCGCATGGGTCGAGATTGGAGGCTCACCAAAGATGTGCTGTGAGAGACCATTTTGGGTTACAAAGTTTGGTTCAGCCTAGTTAAACAGGAGAATACATGTTACTCCCTCCGTCCCACAAAAAATGGCATTCTAATTTGTCCTAAGTCAAACTATCTTAACTTTGACCAAACTTATAGGAAATAGTATCACAATTATGACACTAAATATGCATAACGTGAAAATATATTCCATGATGATCCAATGATACAATTTTACACTACAAATATTGGTACTTTTTATCAAAGTTTGGTCAAACTTCAAATAGTTTGACTTAGGACAAAACTAGAATGCTATTTTTGTGGGACAGAGGTAGTACCTGCCAGAGACCGTTAAAAATAAAATCCTTTCACAAGTTCATAAGATACGATAACACAACATCAGGTGTACGAATAGCGGATTTGTGCAAGCCAAATGTCAATAAAAGCGATGATATGGCAAAATTAACACTTTAGATGCCTTTAGCCGTAAAAATACAACATATTAAGGACAATTTGAATCACCAAAAGGATACACTATTTTCCACCAATAATACATGACCAGCCTTTTATGCGCTCGGCAAAAGCATAATATGTCTATACGTTTTAGAAAAGAATGGTGTTTTCTTGATTTCAGCAGCCTGTCATCAGTACAACAGAATGATCAACACATGAGTCCCAAACGATCAACAGTTTGTGAATCCTCGCTGAATCTATGAGATAGTACAAGGCACAACCAAAACGGCAAAACTTGTATTCTGGTAGCAGGATGGATCCCTCCAAAGCAGATTAGTACAGCTGTGATAGGAATGCGAATTATAAATATATATATCAAGCAACTATAAGAACAAAAAACAAAACTTGCATGGTTTTCAATTTTCACTAGTTTCGGACTGGTGTGCACGAAATAGATACCTTGTTCACACAAGTGTTAGGAGAAAAATCAAATTGCGTTCACTTCCTTCACTTCCTATTTGAAGTCACAAAATTGTAGTAGTCCTCCTCCCCGTATAGTGTCCTGAACATTAGAAGAAATCGGATATTAAAATTAACTCCCAGGTAAAGAAAGTAATGTCGACGGCTTATGCTACAAAAGGAGCACGATAACCGCTCCCCAGACCCCAGTATTGGCGAAAAATGTTGCAAATTCAAGATCATAAAAGATTGGGTGAGAATGCAGGTTTAATAGAACAAAACTTTTCATATCAATTATCCAAATTGAGAAAGACATTTTCCAGGATTTACACCATCAACAGTTACAAAGTTCAAGGACTATGCTCATAGAAATCCAATAGTTTCAAAGAGTGGCGAAAATAAGAAAACTCCATTATACGCATCATTAGCATCCAACACATTTGAATCAAGACAAATGTAACTGGAAAAAACGAAAGGAAAATGTGTCTGACATGGCATATTATCTAGTAGCGTGATGAATACATCCTAAGACAACAACCTGGATAGTATTGTCCATATTCCATAAGGTAGCAGTATTTTTCTGTGGTTACTGTAAACTAGTACAGGGCTGCAAACTTGCCTAGGAACATATATGGACAAACAATGTCAAAATACACTGCTTAGTAAACAAGTCATACACAAAGGAAACTAAATAAAAGTTGAGTGAACTTACGCTACATCCGCCGATGTATCACACTTATACACAGCTTTCCCTTCAGGAAGTTCAAGGCAAGAATGATGCATTATCATTTCTTTCAAGGTATGTTTTGTGCTCTTAATGTCATTGTCCACAAAATGCTCTGCACCAGGATACAATGTGATGTGATGCCAGTGCTCAGAGCAAGCAGAAAAAACATGCATTTCCTACTAGCTTTGATAGAAGCTCATAGAAGGCAATATATTTTTCCCATAATACATATGTGAAAAGGGAACATCCTATAACAAACACAGAAAGAAAAGTCGCATACCTTTCTCACATACTCTTTTTTGACATCTTCCCATGGTGTTTTGCCTTTGGAACAAAAGATAGAGGCGTTCCACATGGCTCCTCTAGCAACCATTACAGAGGCAGCGCCTAGCAGTTATAGAACCAATATATCAACCATAATCAGAATTCACATGAAAGAAAGATACATCTGCCAATGTTACAAGGATTTGGTTTATAAAGAAATAATGTTATATGAATGCTTTGTTAATCATGAAAAGTTACCGGGAACTTAAGATGTTGAATATTATACAGTTTTTATGAATTATTTAAGTATTGTAGAAGTCGGTCCATACAGGTCTACAATTGGGCAAAAAAAAAAGAAAGCAAATGCAAGACTGTTAACTGATATATGTGCCAAAACCCAAATAAACAAAGCAAACAAATAAATAACTGTGTTATTGAACTGCAAACCTGTAGCATCTTTAAGTTTTTTAAAATCCTCATACTCGAAGATATCTCCATTAGCTATAACTGGGATCGACAGTGCAGAAACAACATCAGCTATCTCATCCCACTTGGCGGGATCTCTTGGCCTGTCTTTGACCTTCCTGCAATTTTAAACGAGACAGAGATAAGGAAAACCATTTATCCAAAAGAAATTATATCACGGCAGACCGATAATAGAAATATTAATATTGTAATTCCTCTCCATCATATTTAGCTCCATTGTCATAAAAGCATAATGTCTTGTTATACAAAAATATCAGGTGGTCAATAGAATGCTCAAGTATCATGTAAGGATGTGTATAGCAACAAGAACAAGGTCACTTAGTTTTCCATGGATCCGAGCTACATAATTCAGATACTACAACAGTTATATGAACCAAATAACTGTATATATGAATATACTTTCGCAATTAGAATCTCAAATCAAGACTCAACTTGGTGGAAAGCTGAACATGATTTGAAGAAGTAGGTGATAAGTTGCACATGTGAGATTATGAATAGTTACAGTTATCTATCAGCAACTGAAACTTACAACTGGGTGTGTCCTTACCTTCCATGGACAGCAAGAGCAGGAACGCTGTTTTCTCAATCCGGCGTGCCAACTCCACGGTGTCCTTAGGCGCGTTCAGAAGACGAATTTTACATGTCACTGTTGTATCCAAGTTCCTCCGCAAAGTTGTTAAAATCTACATGGTATACTATGCATAGCCTGAATGAGAGCACTGACATTTTGAGGTATGCAGAAAAGGAAAAAGAGGACAGTAGAAAATGTACATCATGTATAAGTTCAGGTTTGGAGAGTAATGCAGCCCCCATTCCTCCACTGAGAGAAAAAGACTTCGGACAACCCATGTTGATATCTATTGCAGCAACGTCATTACACCTGGCGACGATGACAAAAATATGGTGAATGAAAGATGTAGCACAGTTAAAACAACTGATCAAATACTATCAGAGATGCAGCACAGTTAAACCACTGATCCAATACTATCAGAACAATCAAATTTAAACAGAAACCAGGACCAAAGCCACAGCACTTTATGTTAGCTTACTCCAGAATTTGGACATTAAAAAATCATGGAAAGAGTGCTTACACAATCTCAGCAGCTTTAAGTGCCCTCACGGCATTTGATGTGCCCATTTGGAAAACAACCCTGCCCCTTTCTTCTGGGCAAGTACGGAAAACTACATTGTCAGTCCCTTTCTCCAAAAAATCGGTAGTCCCAAGAGATTCTGGCAAGCATAACATGATTAGGATACGTGGAATCATAAAACGTAAATCTAATAAATTTGAGCAGAAGGAACAAAACAAATCTTGGAAGTGAGGTGACCTAGCTTCACATGTTAAATAGATTCCTTCAACTAAAAAGCATCCATAAAGTTACGAAAAATATTATCATGCATCAGGCATTTACGAAAAATATTTCCAACCATCAACTTACTGGGCTACGTTATTTGCAATACCATGATAAATACCTATCAGTACATATAATGGCAGTTGATGACAAACTTAGCCACTAATACAGAGTCAATAACTGTAAGATCAACAGATCATACTAAAATGCCAAATATTAAATGAAGTAACATATTACATACCATTGATAACACGTTCGCACTTCAAGAATTTGTGATCAATTATTTCTTCCCCGTAAGTAATATCAGCACCATATTCAGCAGCCAGCATCCTAAATGGCAAGGTGCCCTGCAGACAGTGCATAAATAGTTGCAAAGTTAGTTTAGAAAGAAAATTCAGATATAAAGACTATATCAATGAATAGGTTCCCTAGGCATGGGGTGTACAACATGACCCATTTAAAGGAAATATTTGTGCTCATGAGCTACAAGATGTTGAGCAAATCCTTTGAAGCAATTGATATAATGCCAAATCATTAGATATCTCTGCAAACAAATAGTTCATAAACAGTACTACAGATGAAGAATCCGAAGTTCCCTGACATTAGCATCCACAAAAAACACCTAGTTCTGATTTGATTAATCCAATAGTTATTTGGTACTACACACACTGTATCATTCAAAATCACATTTCTCCATTGGCAGTAGGACAGCATAATCAGTTATCTCAAGTTTCTAAGTAAATTCAATTGATCGAATAAGGCTGTGCCATAAATAACTGACCCAAAACATTATAAAATTAATAATATCTCATCAAATAACTGAGTTAATGCATCATCCCGTGACTCCAGCCAGCAATCCGATAGCATGCCTACTCAAATCAGTTCTGAGATAAAACGAGAAGCGGTAGGTTTCAGTTCTAGATCGACAGGAACCTTTACTCAAACGAAACTACGAAAGAGTAGGACAGAATCTAGAGACACACGAGCTTCAGGGTGAAGCTCAAACTCAAACGCATGCGCTCCCGGAGTGGGGGACGGCTAAAGCAAATCCAGCGGACGGATTTGAGGGCTGGGCTGGGGTCGAGAAGAGTTACCACGCGGACCATGGGCGCGAGCACCAGCTTATCGTGGTAGTCCATCCCGCTCGCAGCCGCGCCGCCGCGGCTGTCTCCGCCTCTGACTCTTGCCTTTGGCCCCGCGAAATTTGGAGGCGGCGAGCGGCTGCCGTGGGGTGGGGGCGAGCTTGGCGGCGTACGCGATTGGTCACGGGGACAAGGCGCCGCCGTGTCTTCTCCAGTCTCCTCGGAATCGTCTCGCCAGTCCTTGGTTGGGACGGGCCGTAAAAGCACTACTGTTTCCACTATTATGGTCCGTTACGGCCCAATCAGTTGGATATGCCTGGGAAAGACAGAAAGGTCGGTTATAAAGTTTTGCCGTCTTTCATTTTTCTCTCCTAAAAGAAAAAGGTTCTTTTCGTCAAAAAAAAACAGAGAGAGATTCTGCTATCTTTCAAAGTGCGAGTTCATATCATCCAAGTCATGTAATTGCATGATGATTTGCTTAGCGAAAGACCGACGTAAAGTTAATGTGGATCGATCGATGGGATCAAAGTGGACAACAGCAAAATTCGGTACTACCATGGCTTTTGAACCTTTCAGTGCGGCGCAAGCAAGGCGCTTATCACAATTGAACGGCTGAATTCGGTAAGCTATCAAAGCATAAGAAATTATTTAGCACGTTTCACAGATAAAACAGTCAGTAGTACAGTAGGCCTATTAGGCAGCCGACATCTAATCCAGGAGACAGATACAGGGGCATGACCACCAAAACATAGACATAACCAACCACAATTACAGTCACTGCCGCATTAGGCACCTGCAATTTGCGAGACACCGACATGAGTTAGGTCTGCCGTTGCTTCATGGAGCCAGCTAACCACTTCCCAATCACCGCTTTGCCTCATGAGACAAGAAAATCCTTTCACATTTCAGAGAACGGTGAGCCCATGTGTTATCAGCCAACAGCGCAACTCCACCTACCGAGCACTCTCATCTCTAGACTCTCGCCTTCGTACACGAGCGTCAAACCTACGACACACAACACATCGCAGCATCGCAGCCGCGCACGCCGCTGCATCCATACAAACACTGCAAATCCGAGGACGAAAGCATCCTCTCCTGAGTCGTCCTCTCTGTTTTCTCCCATCCTCCTCCCCGCCTCTCCGACTCCGAGCATGGAGAGGCACGCCACGAGCGCCCGGCTACCAGCCATGCTTCTAGCAATGCTGCTTCTGCTGGCGAGCGAGCTCGCAACCCTCAGCTGCGGCCACAGGATTCACAGAGCCGACGTTGCAGCGTGGAGGCACGGGCGGACAGCGGCAACGACGACGACGACGACGGCGGTGGCGCGCGCGGCGCCCCCTGCACCAGCCGCGGACGCCGAGGCGGCGGCGGTGTTCGGCGATTCCAAGAGGCTGGTGCCGCAGGGCTCCAACCCGCTGCACAACTAGCACAGGTTTCAATTTTCTCTAGCTCGCCTCATGATACACAATCACACACACAGTGATGTGCGCCTGTAACTGTAATTAGTTAGCACAGTAGCAGTAGGCAGTAGCTGAGCTCTGAATCCAATCCAACAACGGTAAAGAGTGTGATGTCTCTTGCTATTGCCTTGTTCAACCGAGGAAAAGATTTGATTGACATAGTAGTACAATGATTGGTAGATGCGAAATCTTTGTTGCGAGATAGTAGTCGTCATTTCGAGGCATGTGTACCTTCTTCTTCGAGGGTGTTTAGCGTCATTTCCTTTGCTGCTGCGAGGCAGTAGTAGCAAACGGACATGGCGAGCCCGGACAACCTGTGGCTTTGTCACCGGCTCGCTAAACTATGATTTCGGCTTACTAGCCTTTTTGTTCTCTTGTGACCACGCCATCAACAGTGTCCCTAGGTATCTTATCCCGCACATGCTAAGGATCGTCGTTTACTGCACAAAATTGTTGGCAGCTTAGGTTAATCTATTGGTGGTGCGACTGAAAGATATGGAAGCAGAGAGAGAAGGATCGTCGTTTAGGAGATAGAAAACTCCTGGTAACTTAATTATGTTAATCTGTCAATGAAAGAGACAGCTCCCTGCAGAGATCTCGTCCTGAGGTGCAGGCAGCTGGAAGAGTCAAAGATGAAGAGCTGTCTGGAGTTGGAAGAGTCAAAGATGAAGGGCTGTCTGGAGTGATCATGAAGCCGTAATATAATTTCATAATCCGAGACACAGCATGGTGCTGATTACCATGATACTTCGATGAATCCCTAGTCCATGCTGCGGGATGATTTGGTCCTGCCAAAGAAAAGAGCAGGCAAAGCGATCTCTCGCGGCAGTCACCGCATGTTGTAATTACGACAAGGTACGTGAACATCAAGAGTGCGGTTCATCCGTAGTTCCACAATTGGCCAACACCATTATTACAACTTTTAGTACAGAAGTGAAGACAACATTTTGGGAAGTTGCAGGCTTTTACACAGGGTATATATATGATCAAGCACACGAGACATGGTCACGGATTCTGTGGCACCAAAGAATCCGCTTCTTTTCACGACGACTGCCTCCAGCCACCGAAGTTTTCCTCAGAGAAACCCTCATCACGAGCTTCCTGCGATCGTAGAATATACATTAATTTCAGCATGTTGTGGGTAGGGCAAAACCTGTTCATTAACATTAAAGGTGATGCAAAGCTGCAGATAAGAAGATCAAGATATCCACTAACACAAAGTATATTCATATAGTTGCAAGAGACAGAAAATAGACAGGAAAAGCAAAAGGGACCAAAGTGTCGTCGATAGCAGATGGCATATCACGTGAAGTTCGCTAGCAACAAAAGTTTGAAAAGCTAGCATATGGCGTCTTTTTAAAGTACAAATGCGTAGAAAGCCTGCATGTGAGCACTAACTTTTAGGTTTTGTAAGGATGTTAGTATGTATGTTATATCAGAAAACTTAATGTGAACAATACCTCTGGAGTGAAGGTGAGACCAACTTTGATTTCTCCACGGTATTCTTCATCTTTCACGACGTTATAAACGGTCGGAGGGATGCTTCCTTCTGCATAAACTGCTTCCAGAGGAATCCTGCGAGAGTAAAGCACTCAGTTGAAACGAACCATAATGCCTTGGGATCCCACGACATTTACAAAGCGCAACAGCAAGTTGGAGGGAAACTAATTATTTCAGGATTACACGACACTTTTCCTTAATAGGGAATTTGCATATATATGAGCTAGCTCGACCCTGATTGCTTAAGTTCTGATACTGGCCTGTAGTGGAACTTTACTTGGTGTAACACACCATACTTTTGGGCAGGGTTTGTGAATGACAGGGTGTACTCACGTTGCTTCCCCAACAAAGTCGTCATCCGTGCCACCATCACTGTCCAGAAGCTTGATGATGAGCTCAGTGGCGCTGTGGGAGACGGTGAACACGAAGGTTTCGTTCCATTCAGGGTCACTTCCTTTGCCTACAGTCCACAAACAGACCAAATATTACAATTGCGAAGGAAAGCAACAAGGACATACGGAATTTTAAACCATCAATATGATACAGAAGATATCAGCTTTGAGCCTGCAACGAACATCTCCCCTTCTGCAAACCTCTCTTCTTTCACCAAAACTAGCTTCGCATGTCTCAAAATCAGTGATTCCAAATACAGTTGTAGATTAGTGCACAGGCAATAACAGAACCAAAATAAAGAACTGAACTAGAACTCGTGCTAAACATAGCCAATCGACAAAAGTTACCGCCAATAGTTTTGCATTTTTCATACGAAAGTGGAACCTTAAGCAAAAATTGTAGAAAGAGATGCTAATGAAGATAACAACGTTCATGACGCTATCAGAAAAACAGAAGTCAAAAGGGGAGATTGATAGTACCGGATGCAACGCTGCTCTTCTGCTCCTGCGAGCGGCATGTCAGAAGCGCGTAGGGGTCCATGTTAGCTGCATGGACGCATGATAACTTGGTAAGCAAGCACGAACTCACCAGCGAAAATTAAAATGAAAACAAATCACAAACATTCCCGAATTTCTCGGTTAGGAATAGGATCATCCACGACCCACGGGGCTATTTACAATCGGACCGATCGATTAATTAGGGGACAAGGAAATTCGAAGAAAAAATGGAGCCGAAAGCGTACACAGGTAGTCCGTGTTCTCGAGGCCCTTGGCTCCGACGAGCAGCACCTCCAGCGTCCCCTGCACCATCTTCCTCTTCCTCCTGCCTGATCTGATCTCGCTTTCCTCCTGCTAATCCGCTGCTTGATCGGTGACGATCGAACTGGCAGTGAATACGAAACCAAACGCCGGGATGGCGAGATCCCAATCCAACTCGCACCGCCATTTATAGAGCGTTGATAATGGAATACGCGCGTTGATAGCATCCCCACGTGGAGGCGGCATGACGCGGCATGGTGGCCGGCGTTACACGGGCGAGTCAACGCCCGGCGCACCGACGGGTGACGGTGGATGGATTGCTTCTCGCGCCGGTTTCGGAGGTAAAAAAGCCGGAGAAACCGGCGGCCGATTGCTGCTAGTTGGAGTTGGATCATGTGTACAACAGCGAGTTCGCCGTTCGCGCTGCGCTGGGAAGTGGAGAGATCATCGGAGCAGAGGAATCACGTTGATTTGGGCCGGGTGCAGGTTGGTCTGGCCCGTCGAAACGAAGTTCTAAAGGCCTGGTCTAGTGCCCAGTTCGGCTTTGAACAAATGTGAAAAATGGGGCAACCTGCGGTTTAGACGTACTTGGAACAATCAGGCCTTTTTTCCTTCTGAAGAAACTAACGCAGAATTGTACGCAGAATCAGCATTTTTAGCTCTGAGCATATTTTAGAGCTGCATCTCCTAAAAACACGCTTCACAAAACAATATGTTTGCTATTAGTCCGTTCATCTGGAAGTATAATTCAAAATTTTTTATTGGTGCATCTTCGGGGAACACTTTATGAAAGGTGAGTGTCGGAGATCGGAAGTAACGTACTGGGTATTTGGAAAAAAAAAGAAGTATACGTACTATTACTTCGTAAAAACAAAATGGAAAAGAAGCATCTGAACTCGGTGCAAGTGTGTCACTCCTGGGATGTTTTGCCGTTGGAATGTATGGCCGTACATCCAGAGTGTTATGTATCGGGGCAATAAATATTGCAGTGCAATATTGCAGTCGCGCAACTTGTTCATTTCTGCAGCAGAACAGGTTTGCTAGAAAAAAAGCAAACAAAAGCAGATGAACAGGCGGTGGCCGCTGGTTTTCTGCAGCGCCCGCTGGTCTTCTGCAGCGCGTGTGTGGCAAGATGTCGGCACTCGTCCCATCCTGGTAAAGATGCCTGGACTGTCGGAGCTGCCTTTTGGCAGTTCTCATGACGAGATCCACAGAGTTTGCATCAGCAGAGCAAGCAGTCAGTTTTGCTCTATAGTTTCACAAGAGCAATTCGGAGTTAGTTGGAGGAAGTGCAGTGCATTTCCAGTTTGAAGTGAGAAACATTGTCGGAGGAACTGGCAGTAGGAAACTTGTTGACTGTAGCACAGCAGCATGAGTCAGCCGGCTGAACTCCTCTGCCGATCAGGACAATGAAACATCGAGACGGAGGCAAATTGCTTTGGATCGATCATCAGTCATGCCTACGGCCTGACCTGATCCTGCTGAGCATGCGTTGCAATTCTGCGATCCACGGTAGCTCTGGGCACAGAAACAAACACTGCACCACTCCGTCAGAATATCAGATCCAGTCACACTCACACTAGGAAGATGGCAACCAAGAAAAACACGCGTGAACTGAAAGCTGCGTAGATTTAAGCTTTTGTAACTAGCTGATTGTTTGGTCCAATGGAGTCATACCATGTCACGCGACCCATCCCATTCCCACGAGAAAGCAAGCGTCACAAATGTGATGCTAGAATCTTACAATAAGCGGTTCATGAGATCTATACAAACACAATGGAGCGATAAAACCATCAAGGACATGTGCGGCTGTCTGTCTAACCCAGAAGAGGGAGGAAAACATACGCCAATCTTGACGACAAGGTTGTTACCTTATTATAAGCACCAGTGTTTGTCATTTATACGCAGTAATCACTAATCAGTGCAAAGCGACCATGTAAGTGGACAACATCAAGCTCCCACGCAGCCACGCTACGGCAATCGAATGATTACGCCCTTACCAGAAACCTGATAGCAACCGAGGTAAAAAGGCAGAAAGTGGCTGAACCCTTTCTTCCCTCCATCGCTCGCGAACCAGAGAAGCAAAGAATTTCCCACCTTTACGAAGATCCACTCGAGCACTTGGAAACCAGTCATTCGAATCACATGGCACCAAACTCCACTGAGATCAAACCATCAATTTATCAGGCTTTAAACAAAAGCGGTAAAGTCAGATCAGATTCCTGTAATTTTGGATTTGAGTTTGTGCCATGAAACAGCCACTGTTTTTTCTTTACTTTCTGAGAGCAAAACGACATCAAATCAGCTGGGCTCGACAAAATTAAAATAATAGTAAAAGTGCTACCGTAACACCAAAGCTTTAGCTCATTTCCCAAGATACTTCCTGTTTCCACCTCCTAACCTTTGATGTACTATAACCCTAATTCCAAACATTCCCAATTTATTCCAGTGCTGATAAACCTTTCTATTAATATAGAGCTGATTTGCTAGAATTCACACTAAGAAATAAAGAATGGAATCTAACATATCTATATGCCCCAACAGGCCAAAAAAATAGCAGCTGTACACAGCCCATTGCTGCATCTCTGATCTCTCTATCTAGGCCCCGGCCCCAAAACCCCATCTGCCACCAACGTGTGGGCCAGAGTGTCAGTACCGACACGGCCACTCCAACAAACACCATTACTGCTGACTGACAACGTGGACATACGCCGGACCCATGCGGAGTGACCAAGGAGGCCTACGTGTCTGTGACTCCCTGACGCTCCGCCGACACCCGTCGAACGGCGAAGCGAGCGGCCGAGCATCGGCATTGATCCGATCGAACGCTGGGCAAACCGATCTCTCCAGCGATGTGGGTCCCGCATTGTCACGCGACGGCGGCGAGGAGGTCGTCGCGGGCGCCGCGGCGGCGGAGTAGGTCGTACGGCGCCCAGAGCGAGTCGAGCGGGCACGCCCTGCCGGCGTCCAGCCGCAGCCACGGCTTCCCCTTCCCGCTCCAGTGCAGCAGGCTGACCGGCCCCGGGTGCAGCTCCCGGCACTGCCCGGCCACGTTGTCGCCGCCGAGCCCGTGCTGGTTCCAGCGGTGCTCCACGGCCTTCACCTCGCCGGCGAACACCAGAAGGAACGGCGGGAGCGAGCCCAGCTCGTATATCCTGGCCTCCTGCTTCTGCACCTCCATCCAGTACTCCAGCTTCGCGGTGTACCCGCCGGCGCGCCACCGGTCGAGGTCGATGACCATGACTCCGGTGTTGAAGTAGCACGGCGCCCGCGTCCGGTTGGCGAAGATGGAGGCGTACTCGGGGTGCCGCCAGAACGCGCCGGTGAAGTAGGAGGTGAAGTTGGCGTGGCAGTACTCGGGCGCGGCGAGGGCGGCGTCGGGGCCGAGGTCGGTGGCCCAGAGGCGCGCGACGTCGTCGACGACGAGGAGGTCGGAGTCGAGGTAGAGGACGCGGGAGACGGAGCGGGGGAGGAGGTCGGCGAGGTAGATGCGGGCGTAGTTGAGGGGCTGGTCGAGCGCGCGGCGGACGGAGGAGGAGATCTTGCCGCGGACGAGGCGAGCGTCGAAGCGGTGGACGGTGGCGGGGAGCGTGGGGAAGGCGGCGGCGAGCGCACGGCGGAGGGCCGCGAGGCGGCGCGGCGGGGAGGCCGAGGAGGCGACGAAGTGGAAGGCGATGGACTCCGGGCAGGCGGCGTGGCGGAGCACGGAGAGGACGCCGGCGAGGGAGCCCCGCAGGTAGGTAGCGTCCAGCGTCATCGCGATGTGGATGGTCGGCGCGCCCGCGCAGGCCGCGCCGTTGCGGAACGCCGGCGCCTCCCGGAACTCCGGGAGCTCCCCGGCCGCCGCCGCCGCCGACGCCGCGCACGCTGCCGCCGCGGCAAGGAGGACCACGGCGAGGACGCGCATTGCGGTCCCCGGAGCGTGTCCTCGCGTTAGGAATCGAAAGGAGAATGGAATTTTACCAGGTACGGGTGGGGAGAGACGAGATGGGAAGGGGATGATGCGGCGTTTATGAGGCGGAGGGAGAAGGGGGGCCGGAGACAGGCTGGACGGAGGAAGACGTGTGAGGTTTTCCCGTGGTTTTACGAGTTTTTGGTTGGGTTTCCGCGTTTTCCCGGACGTTTTGGGTTGGTTTGTTTTCGACCGGGAATGGAGAAGGCCGCTTTGGGCTCTTCTTTTGAAGCCCAACCGTTTCTTCCGTCAGGCTGCGTGTGACTTCAGAGTTCAGATTTTCAGGCTTCAGTTCAGCTGGTTGACCGGGACACCGAGATCAACTTCAGACGATCAATCGATCCTTAAGTGGCTAGTAGAACAGCAGTACGGTACTAACTACTAAGGTTACGAATAGTTGAACCTAAAGACTGAAATAGACAGTAGAACCACCAGCCCTGGATCTAGAGCATCTTCAGGTGGATCGATGGCATGCTGCCTCCTGTGGGCGTTGTTGTGCAGTCACAACTCACAGTAACGATTGTTGTTGTGGCGTCCCTTTACTTGCGGGTACCCTCAGCACGTACTAAATCTGTGATGAGATCATCGATCAGGTCAACCGTCCGATAGATACCCCTTTAAAAGTAACTATCCCTATCTGCAAGAGGAAAAAAAATTCTCTGGAGACCGTCCGCAAAGGCGTTGCTATGCGGCCCCGCCTTGGATGCCCGACAAGTGGACGCCGACGCCAATCGACGCCAGGCAGTCGGTCGACTCTTGCGCGTCTCTCTTGGTTCGCAGACGATGCCTCCCTCGGCTCAAGCGATCCTGTGTTCTATTTCGACGAATTAAGCCGAGAGAAAGATGAACGGCCATCGAACAAACAGAAGGAAACAGAACTACGCCGTGACCTAGTTCCCGTCGGCAACGGAGCTTCGTTAGGCCACCTAGCTAGAGCAGGCGAGATCGGCTTGACCTGGCCGCGTGGACCTACGCCGCCGCCACGAGTAGAGCTGCAGCAGCGCCGTGGTGCCCAACTTCGTAGGCGACGAGAGCAAGCCGCGGTAGCGACGTGGTGCTCTCCTCCTCGACGTTGGCCTGGGCCTCGACGCCGGGGGTGATGACGATGCCGAACGCCATGCCCCCATCGCTGGATCTGAATGTGGAGGCTGGTGTGTTCGACGTGGCTGAAGAACTCGACCTGTAGAGACTGGAGCCGAGCCGACGCTTCCTTGTCTTGAGCCGATGAATCCCGTCAGGTGTCACGCCGACCTCCTGTTCCGTTCGATTCCGCAGCCTTCCACGTGTCGGGCATCTGAGGCAGGGCCGCACAGTAGCGTCTTTGTGGACGGTCTGTAGAGAATTTTTTTCCCTGCAAGAGCGAAGGTGACTAGGACTGGTAGAGGATTGCGTATTATGCTCACATCGGATATACTGAGTATGCTCACATCAGATATACTGAGTATGCTCGAAATTGATAGCTCGTGGGCTTGTAATGATGCTTCAAAAATTTAAGAGTTGTAAACCGCATGACGGATTGAGTACGTGGAGCGGGCCAGTTTTATCAAAAGATTTGACCTACCCATCAAGATACGCTTCCTTCTGAAAATGAAAAATAGGAGGACCAATAACATGAGCGATGCTCCTTCTGAAAATGATATCAACCCTTTTGTAGATGCCTTTTTTCCAAGGGGATTGCTAAATCTCACTCGAGCATTTGAGAGGCCTCCAACACTCTATTTTTTTCTGGAGCCTCAGTCACCTCCTTCTCCAACTTCAGCAGGCCAAGCCCATCTCCGGCGAGATTAGAGTTAGGTGGTTAGGGTCGAGGTTGGCGTTGGGGCCCTCACCCGTGTCTGTCGGACATGAAGAGGGAGGCCGGGGGAGGTAGACCAGCCTGGCGGTAGTGGCGAGAGAGACGGCGAACGCGGCAGGAGATGGCGGTTGGGCTAAGATAAAACGGGGGGTGAGGATGACTACGACGGCGGCGAGAGGTGGCCGGAGGGCGGTTGCCTCGGTGCGCTAGGGCCTCGCCGGAGCTTCAGGCACGTGGCCGTGCTCGCGAAGTTCGACGAAGCCCTAACTCTCCGAGGCAGGGCGGGCGGTGGGCGAGTTCCAGAGGAAGAAGAGGCTGGAGGTTGAAGAAAAGTTGGTAGCCTTTGGATCTCCTGATCAAACGGCTGAAAAATCGGATGTTGTGCCGTGTAGACAGCTCCTTCGTTACAACAAACATGACTACATGAGCGATGACGCATGTTAACGGACAGTAAGCACCGATTCCGTGGCTAGTTCTGAGTTTAGTCATGGACTCACGTGAAGAATAAGCTGAAGCAGGAAAGCCGGTCCAGAGCACAAGGCAAAAACAAAAGACTGAGACTAACTAACCCGTGACGATTAGTCAGAACAGCATCTTTGCAAGCAACGTCCAAAAAAAAAGAGATATAAAAATGTCATCATTCACCAAAGACAACAGAGGAGGCAACTGTGGGTGGAAAAAAGTATCTCGTCGCGACGTCGCAGGCCCGAAAAGATTCCTGTATTCTGCCAAAAACTGAGTGGTCACACTTATCCAAATGGAACAGCTGATGGTGGATCAATGAGGTATTGAGGTAGCTTTCTTAGTTATGCACTGACGCCCCGCACAGTCCCCAGTTCAAAATTGCGTTCTTCTCCGTCTCCGTCGGCGTGACAACACTGGAACGGCACGGATTAGTGGTAGTGTGCTTATTAGCAAAGCAAGTGTAGTGCCGAATCCCGCACCTAACGGCTAAACCCCACCATGCTTCTCCTTTCGCTCTTCCTCCTCTGCCTCGGCGCCGCGGCAGCGGCTCCGAGCGCGCCCCCTTGTGTGGCGCCCGCCGCTTACTACCCGTTCTGCGATGAATCCCTCCCCATCGCCGCCCGCGCGCGATCGCTCGTCTCCCTCCTCACCCTGGACGAGAAGATCGCGCAGCTGTCCAACACGGCGGGCGGCGTGCCGCGCCTGGGCATCCCGCCCTACCAGTGGTGGTCCGAGTCGCTGCACGGCCTCGCGGACAACGGGCCCGGGGTCAACTTCTCCTCGGGCCCCGTCCGCGCCGCCACCACCTTCCCGCAGGTCATCCTCACCACCGCCGCCTTCAACCGCTCGCTGTGGCGCGCCGTCGCCGAGGCCGTCGCGGTGGAGGCCCGCGGCATGCACAACGCCGGGCAGGCCGGACTTACTTACTGGGCGCCCAACATCAACATCTTCCGCGACCCGCGGTGGGGCCGCGGCCAGGAGACCTCCGGGGAGGACCCCGCCGTGGCCGCTGCATACTCCGTCGAGTATGTCAAGGGGTTCCAGGGGGAGTACGGGAAGGATGGCAGGATCAAGCTTTCCGCTTGCTGCAAACACTACACGGCTTATGACTTGGAGAAATGGGAGGGCTTTAGCCGGTACACCTTCAACGCCAAGGTGAAGTTCCACAACTGAACATTTCTCTGAGATTGTATTAACCTTCAGTGCTGGTTGTCAGAGTGATTGCATCCACTGCTAGCAGGTAACTGAGCAAGATATGGAGGACACTTACCAGCCTCCTTTCAAGAGCTGCATACAGGAGGGCCGTGCCAGCTGCTTGATGTGTGCTTACAACCAGGTGAATGGCGTGCCAATGTGTGCACGCAAAGATCTTCTGCAGAAGACTAGGGATGAATGGGGATTCCAGGGGTACGCCGCTAGTTCTTTCCCCGATTTAAGTATTAATTGAGCCTTGAACCATTAGATATGTTAGGAGTGAAGAGGAATTTCATCGTATCAGGCTGTACTGCATTGTTGCTGATTTGTGCTCTTTTGACTACTTGAAGGTATATCACATCCGATTGTGATGCTGTAGGAATAATTAACGAAGACCAAAACTATACAAGTTCATATGAGGATTCAATAGCAATTGTTCTTAAGGCAGGTTGGTGACCTGAAACCTTACTCTCTTTTTCTGATCACATAAGAAATTTTATTATCATGCAGGAGTTTAACTTCTGGAATAGCGTCTCTGTTTAGCACCACTTTGAAAGTAGCTTTGAGGATTTTGAGTTTATGACCGAAAATATTTTCAAAGTGTACCATGCTGTTCGCCTGTGCCGACCCTATACTTCAGAAGGATGAATAGTTGTTTTCAGTCTCTACTCTTCTACTTTCCTCTTTCACTGTGCCCATGCCAATTTCAATATCTTCTCAAAATAGATTTTGTACGAAATATAAGTATACTCTTCGTCCTATCAACTAGGGTTTCAGTTAGATTTTAATGTTCCTCTCTAATTTTTTTCAAGGAATGGATATCAACTGTGGATCTATCATGATTCTGCGTACAAAATCAGCACTTGAGAAAGGGAAGATTCAAGAAGAAGATATTGACCGTGCCATTTTTAATCTGTTCTCTGTTCAGCTTCGTCTTGGAATTTTCGATAAGGCTAGTGACAACCAATTGTTCACTCAATTAGGACCCAACAATGTGTGCACGAAAGAGCACAGAGACCTTGCAGCTGAAGCTGTAAGGCAGGGTACTGTCCTTTTGAAGAATGACAACAGTTTTTTGCCTCTGAAGAAAAGCGAAGTTAAGCATATTGCTATCATTGGACCAGCTGGGAATGATGCTTATGCAATGGGTGGAGACTACACAGGTTTGAAACACTGCCTCAATTAATCATTATGCTTGCTATCTAATATATTAATGTCCTTTATCTCTTTCAGGCGTTTCTTGTGATCCCACCACTTTCGCTAAAGGCATGCAAGCCTATGTTACGCAAACAACATTTGCAGCTGGATGCAGAGATAATCCCTGTAACTCATCGGATGGATTCAGCGAAGCTGTTGAAGCGGCTAAAAAAGCTGATATTGTTGTTGTAGTTGCTGGTTTGAACTTGACAGAAGAGACTGAGGACCATGATAGGATGAGCCTTCTTCTTCCAGGCAAGCAGATGGACCTCATCCATAGTATTGTTAGTGTAACCAAGAAGCCCATTGTGTTGGTTCTCTTGGGTGGTGGTCCTGTCGATGTTTCTTTTGCAAAGCAAGATCCACGAATTGCAAGTATTCTTTGGATGGGATATCCTGGTGAGACTGGTGGACAAGTTCTTCCAGAAATTATTTTTGGCGAGTACAACCCAGGTGAGTAAATAAACAACACTTCTTGAAAGATTAAGTAACTTTCATGTATTGTTGTGAAAAACTTGTGATGACTGGTGGAATCATCTGGTATGCTGTGATGACAGGAGGAAAGCTACCTTTAACTTGGTACCCTGAATCCTTCACTGCTGTTCCGATGAATGATATGAACATGAGAGCCGATGCTTCGCGCGGCTACCCTGGAAGAACATATCGATTTTACACTGGGCCTGTAGTATACGGTTTTGGATATGGTTTGAGTTACTCCAAATATTCCTATAGCATCTTACAGGCTCCAAAGGAAATTAGCCTGTCACATTCATCAATCCCGGACGGTATCAGTAGGAAGCCTGCACACACTAGGAGAGATGGACTGGACTTTATGAAAACTGAAGATGTCGCGTCATGCGAGTCTCTAATGTTTTCTGTCCGTATTGCTGTTTCCAATCACGGCGAAATGGACGGTAGCCATGCTGTTTTACTGTTTGCAAGATCAAAATCAAGTGCCCTAGTTCCAGGCTTTCCTATAAAACAGTTGGTTGGTTTTGAGCGTGTCCACACGGCCGCTGGCAGTGCAACCAATGTGGAGATTGCCGTGGACCCTTGCAAGCACATGAGCGCAGCCAATCCTGACGGCAAGAGGGTGCTGCTGTTGGGAGCCCACGTTCTGACGGTGGGCGACGAAGATTTCGAACTGTTCGTCGAAGCTTGAATACATATTTTTTATCATTTTTGGAGGTCAAGTTTGGAGTAATCTGACGACAATTTGCAAAGAAATATGCTGTCCCGTCAAAGAAAGAAACATGACATGTTGTGAAGATTTCGTAGGAACTGCCAGAAGTACATTTGGCACCCGATTCCGAATTGTAATGCTGCCATTTTTTTCTGATTATATATACTTCTTTGTTGAAAGGAAATGCGTGGCTGTCTGCTCCTATTTTTTCCTAAGGTCCAGAAATTTTTGTGGTTGTTAAAAAGAGAGGATGATTGATGAGATGATTGATCCCTAGAGGTACAAGCACAGTTTTGTGCAACTATAGCCACAAAAACGTAATGGCTTCATCAATTGTGGCTATCGTGTGCCCGCAAAAAAAAAAAATGTGGCTATCGTGAACAGCCTGAAATTCAGCAGCAAGCTGCTAGGTCTGCTCCCGTCAGCTGTGCCATTTCTGCTCCGCCCCGCCCCGTCCCGTCGTCGCTCGATGAGGCTATCCGCTGCGCCGGCGCGGGAATGCGCCGGTCCTTTCGTTTCAAACGGGGAAAAACGTGTGCCATTTCAGGCAAAATGCCGCCGTGCCGAACTCGCTGGAACCGGCGCATCGCCATCCGCCGGGGCCCAACCGAATCGCGCGCGCGCGGCGACCGCCACACGCGAACTGAACCGGGACTCCCTTTCCCTCTCCGACTCCCCGTCCTCCTCCGCCCTATCCCCAACCAGTCTCCGTCTCCGCATCGCCCTCGCACCACAACAAACGCGCCCCTTCTCGAACTCTTCACCCGCCCCCGTTCCCATCGCCACTCGCAAAGCCTCGCTCGCCATGGCCTCCGCACTCGCCGTCCCCGTCGCCGGCTCCGCGTCTGTCTACGCGGCGCGCCGCAGCAGCTGCGCGATCCCGGCCTCGTCGTCGTCGTTGTCGTCGCGGAGCCTCAGATCCCCGCCACTCCGCGCGGCCGCCGGCATTCCCGGGAACCGTCCCGGCAGCAGCCGCCGTCGTGCGTCCGTAATCCGCGCCGTGCAGGGACAGGACGCGACCATCCAAGGTGCGTGGCGAGCTTGTGTTGTTGTGTCGATCTGTATTCGATTCGAGAATTGGTAGTGAGTTGTATTGGTTAGAGATGAGATTCTGTTTGGACTTTGGAGTCTGTTTCGGTCGTTCCGGGCATCAGCCAATCGATGTGTAGCATCGGTTGCGTTGCTTGGTCTCCCCTATGGAGGCAAGTGTGTTCGGAGGAAATGAAGGTTAGAACTGCACAGGCAGTCAGGCATAGCATTCTAGATCCAAGATAAAGGATTTGTAGCACCTAGGTGAGAACAATATTTGATGTATGTGCTTCCAGGAGCATGTTAGCGACCTTTTTCATACATGCATCATAATGTCTGAAAAACGCGTGAGCTAGAGACAGCAAATCTACCTGCATGCGCTTCAAGCGTCGTGCATCTCGTCTTTGTGTTCCTCTGGGAAGATCAACACATGTGTGCGTGTGACCTGTGTCGTATTCACTACTTAGCAACTCATATATTTTTGTGTAAGCGGCACATTTAGAGTTTGGGCATGTGCATGAGTGAAGAATTGTTCTGTACTAGTACTCTCTATTTTCTAAGGCGCCAATGCAAATCAAGATTCACGCTTATAACTTTGACAAATAAATGAAATAATTTCTAAATTACAGGGTCCAAATTCAGTGTCATTGGATTTGCAATTGAAAGTATTCCGTTTGATTTCACTTTTGTGATATATTAAGATCGCACCAGTTGGAACCGCTTCTTTACATTTTTCAATGGAGTATATATATCACCGTGTCTGTTGGGTGGCGTTAAGCATATATGAAAGCATATGACCATCGAAAGTTGAGCAGCTACAGGTCATTGATTGTATGATAATAATTATTATATGTATCAATTTATGTATCATGTTTCACGTGAGACGTTTTCCCCTTGTTATCATGTTGTGTTTCATTATAGTGTCTAAATAAAGAGGATGCATCACATTACTAAAGCCACATGACAGGAGAATGTATTTCCTCTCAATTCCTTTAGCATGATTACGTTTCTATCAAGTTTTAAGGTAACTGTTCTTTGCTAGATTGAAATTCACAAAGATTAGAACCAGCAATGCTTATTGCTTGGCCATGAGTAAGAGCTCAGGAGGTTGATCGAATCTTAAGAGTTTCTTTAGTATTACAAAATTTTGATGCATTTTTGCGTAAAGATAAACATATTCTAACTATTCTGGATTCATCATATCTAGAGCAAGGATCTCCTGTTGGGATCCCATCGTGGCAACAGCTGATGGTTTTATATTCTTCTAGCTATGAGCAATTTTACTTTATGCATTCTTTAGCTTAAGTTCTAATATTTGGCTTACTTGGGGTACTTGGACTAGATCATTTTCCTTTTAGAATGTAACCTTTGCACATGCTTACAAACTGACTCTTGCAATTCGGTAATAATATTTGAAGCATTGTTGGTCAAAACTAAAAATCTTCCTAAATCTATGTATTTTCCCTGCCTAGGCTTGGGGCTCCCTTATTGAATGATAGATGAGTTCTTTACCATTATATTATGATAACATGTGAGTCCAGGGATGAAAATGTAATTGACACATTGCTTGGTATTTCCATCTCGGTGGCGGTGGTTGTTGCAATGGTACAACTTTGCAGATGATATTGACAATATTTTCTCTACTTAATCACTATGTCACAGTAGAAGTTTCCTTGAAAGTTTATGCTCTTCACAAGCTACTGACAAGCTGTGGACATTTTATTTTCAAGCATTCATAAATCTTTCACCATTTTTTTTCCTTCTTGGGTATATGGTACCTTTGTTTGCATCAGTTAGTACTATATTCTTATTTCTTATCAACTGTTCATTTGCAGTTCCGGATGTGACAAAGTCAGCCTGGCAATCACTTGTCATGGAGAGCGAGCTTCCGGTTCTTGTTCAGTTCTGGGCACCATGGTGCGGGCCGTGCAAAATGATTGACCCAGTTGTTGTCAAGCTCTCAAAAGAGTACGAAGGGAAGCTGAAATGTTACAAGCTGAACACTGATGAAAGTCCAGACATAGCGAGCCAGTATGGCGTCCGGAGCATTCCCACCATGATGATATTCAAGAATGGCGAGAAAAAGGATGCTGTTATCGGTGCTGTGCCTGAGAGTACAATTGTTACAAGCATCGAGAGATTTATTTAGGTGTGAAATGCCAAATGGATCTCTTGGTCACAGTTAGGTTTCCAAAGTCTATATTGAGATCATTGGAGCCTTATGCACACGTTGTAGATATTGGAATTATATTGTTGTAGCGCCGAATATATGGCGTCTGAGGATACCTCTGGTTGTAGATATTGGAGCTATATTCGGTTCTTCCTTGAGGAATGATGAAAACAGCATGGATGGATGCCCTGTCTAGCTTGGTTTTATTCTTCCATCCTTTTGTGGGCTATAGCCTATAGCTATTTGTGACACTGACTGGTATCAACCACATTCTATTCCACCTCACTGGATATCCACCTTTCCTTGCGATCATTTTCCACATACATCGTGGGCATTAAGATGTGCACTTTGTCAGATTCTGTATAAACTTGATTATGATGTGGTAGAAGACTGATGATACGCGGATGTACGGGTCACTATTTTTGGTAGAACTTTCCCTGACTTAACAGGCCCAAGAGCTTGATCTCGCGTTTGGATAGTTGGCTTGGGTGGCTTTAATCCATGTTGCAAGTCAGCATTGCACATGTTAATGGTTGAATTGAGTTGAGTGAATTTTTACACCTATGGCTGTGCAGCTGGGTCAGCGTAAGCCTGATGGAGTCGAACAGTTTACTGCTCCGGTACTCTCTCCTAACGTCATCAATCTGCGGACACCGAAAACTCTGTTCCAAACGCGAGTAGTAGTAAATTTATCCAGCCAACTGAAGCTTCTGTCGAATCGGTGCCTGAACCCTTTGATAGGAAAATAACTCCTATTTACGTGATTGCAGGCCAGAAATATACGCTCTGTGCCTCTGTCTCTCTTAATGGTTGAGTTGAGTCGAAGTCCTACACCTGTGTGCCTTCACTGCCAAGCAGACAGCAGAACTAACAAATGCATCGACAGTGCGTATTCGGGATTCAGGGTATATCAGCCACCTGGTCGGCAACTCGGCATGATGGATCATTCACGAGCAGCGGCGGCGCTGCGCGCTCGAGGGAGAAGATCCCGCCCCTGCGCCTCGTGTGTGCGAACGAAATATAGACAGGACGGCCGTCGCGGGAGGCCTCAGAAAGTACTGTGGTGACGTGGTCTCGAAGCTTTTTTTTTCTCCAATCATTATGGTACTTACTAACTCCGTCCCTAAATATAGGGCGTTGTTGACTTTTAGACATCACGTTTGACCACTCGTCTTATTTGAAAAATTTATAAAAATAATATTTATTTTGTTATGATTTGTTTCACCAGTAGATATATTTTAAATATAACATAATTATTTTTATATTTTTATAAATTTTTTGAATAAGACGAATAGTCAAACGTGATGTCTGAAAAAGTCAAACGCCCTATATTTAGGGAGGGAGGGAGTAATTTCTATGCACTAGCTCGTGAGAGCGAGTGGGCATGATGGCTTCTTTTGTTAGCTAGATAGTAATTTTATTGCGAAAATATTATCTTACTAGTAAGATAATATTTTCGCAATAACTGATATATACTTAGATAACATAGTATTGACTATTTTATTTCCCTTGATCAGTTCGCTCCCAATATGACATTACCATGCTACGGAGAGAGAGAAAGAAACGAATATGGCATCTTTTCATATCTACTTTTGAGCTGCATAGGTGGACATTTGACCTTTTGATCGTCAAACACGCCGCCTACCTTATTTCCGGGGAGACGCACGAACATAGAGCGGGCCATCCATTTTGAGTGTGAGCATAGGCCGGTAACCCATGGTGCAGTTGCCATCCCACATCTCAAACCGGAAGAGGTGGAGGAGTGCAGCGGCAAAGATCTTCATCTGCCTGTAGGCGAAGTCCTTTCCCAAGCAGATGCGAGGCCCCGCCTGTTCATATGAACCAGAGGAGAGGTTAAACACGTGACACGCATGCCGCCCTAGTATCTTGAAAAAGGTATGTCCAAATATATTCACCTGGAAAGCCGGGAACTTAAAAGGGCTCGCGGGGACAAACACGCCGCCGTCGTCCAGCCACCTTTCCGGCCGGAACTCCTCGGCGTCCGCGCCCCACAGGAACTCCATTCTGCCCATTGGGTACGGCTGATAGCTCACGATGTCCCCTTTCCTGATAGCGTAGCCGTCCGGCAGCGTGTCGTCCGAAAAGCAGTGCTTGATATCCTGAGCAGCAGCCATGCACGAACGAAATCATCAACAAACCATCAATGACTTGGGTAAGTAAGTAGAAGAAAACTTGTTAGTATTCAGCCGGAGGTGCAGCAGATCAGGTTCGGGCCAACTGACGATGGGCACGGCGGGGTACAGCCGGAGGGTCTCCGTCAGCGCTGCATGCAGGTAATGCATCTTGCTGATGGCGTCCTCGGTGAGGCACGCGACGAACTCGTGGGCGCCGACGTCGCTGCGGTCGTCGACGCCCGTGTTGGTCGCGGCGCGCACCTCCTGCGCGATCAGGTCTTGGATGTGCTCGTTCCGGCAGAGCAGGTAGAGAAGCCAGGAGAGCGTCCCCGCCGTGGTGTCGCGGCCGGCGATCACGAAGTTGAGGATGATGTCCCGCAGGTACTTGTTGTCGAAGCAGCCGGGATCGCGCTCCCTCTCCAGCAGAAACCTCGACAAGATGTCCTCCTTCTTGGTCTGCCAGTGCCAGGGATGAAATGCATGAGAAACAGGATTCACCCACCACCATATATACGTGTAAAAACAAAGAGAAGGGGTGCAAGTGTCAAAAGTGGCGATGAATTGAGCTCACGTACGAATTCTTGTTGATCCCTTCCCATCTGCTCGATCTTCTTGTCGATGACGGCGTAGACAAAATCATCGATGATGCGGACGGAGCGCTTCATGGCCGCCTCCGACGAGACGTTGAGGAGCTTCTTGGCCTTCCAGAACGGGTCGAAGAACCGGTACAGCACCTGCTCGCTGGCGTCGTCGAACGCCCTGGCGAACTCCGCGCCCTCCTCGGTGGCGCCGGAACCGGACAGGGAGCCCAGGCGGACCCCGAACCCGACCTCGAAGATGGAGTCCAGCGTCGCCCGCATCAGCAGGTCGTGCACGTCCAGCCTCTCCTCGGCGTCCAGCACGAGGCCCGCGAGCTCCGCGGCCGTGTCGCGGAACACGGCGCTGCTGTAATCGCGGAGCACCCGCCTGGAGAACTCGAGGCTGGCCACCTTCCGCTGGTGCCGCCACTTGGCGCCGTCCACGTTGAAGATGCCGTCGCCCAGGAGGTCCTCGGCCACGTCGTGCATCAGCTCCCCCTTGCCGTAGTTGGCGAAGCTGGTCTTGAGGATGTGCTCCACGTTGGCCGGCTCCACGGTGTACACGTAGCTGCAGGTGGGCGTGAGCATGCGGAAGGTGCGGTGCCTGCGGGAGAGCTCCGTGTGGTACTCCAACAGGCGGCCGAGCTTGAGCTTGAGCAGCTGGTGAAGCATGGTGCCGGCCACGGGCGGGTACGTCGTCCGGTTCGTCTTGCTGCTGCCGTCGCGGCGCCGGCGCGCGAGGCAGAGCGCTGTGCCCGTGACGAGGAGGAGCAACAGCGCGAGGAGCACGCTGTCGGGTTGGCCGCTCAGTGAGGAGTCCATGCCCGGCCGTCGGCCCGTGAAATCGATCGTGTTCCGGCGCGCGCGAGACGGCCACCGGGTGTTAATCCTGTCGTGCGCGGCTGGGTTCACCTCGTATGGTATGGATTGTGGCTCAAAGCAAGGTGCTTTGTACTCTTATTATGCCCACATCACATGGTCGTGGACGGTGGACAAATATGAATTTCTTCCACCATCTCGATCAATCATCATTGACTTCTACTAGTTTTTTTTTTTTTTGTGTGCAAGGAACGATATCCACAAGCATAGGCGTCACTGCTCTGGCTTTCCCTTGGATCTCCATCAGTCACCGGCACCTTAATTTAGGCGCGTCTTGTGCCTGGAGCTTACACTCGAGGTCTCTTTTGGTGGCGGGACATGTTCAATAAAAGTACAAATACGCCTTTTTCGCTTCAATTTTGCCAACAGTACAGTACTGGATTGTCGAAGCTGCTGCAAAACAAGTTTTCCAGGTGCGTCATCATCCGGATTGACAATTATGGTCCAGTGTTTTGACAAAAACCAAATTTACGATCCAGTGTTCAAAGGTGTTGATACCTCAATGTTGTACAAAATCTCCTCCCTAGCCGTATTGATGCCGACTGCCTTCGTCAACATCACCCACAGAAAAACGACCGCAGAATCAAGAGACAAAATGAAAAAGGACGAGAGATCCATGGGCCATGGAACCAAAGTTCACTGGAAGCCCGATGGCCACAACGTAGTAATGCGGCTGCATTATTGAGCCAATTTCCTTTCCTCAGAAAAAAAAATGAGCCAATTGCCCAGGCCCACCTCTTTCCTCTCAAAGCCACAGGGGGATGAAACGCCAACGTTCTGGACGACATTTATTTTCAAGCATTCATAAATCTTTTACATTTTTTTTCTTTTTGGGATGGTACCTTTGTTTGCATCAGTTGGTATGTTCTTATCTATTATTATCTTAGTATTTGAAGAGAAAAAGAAGCCACAACGTTCGCTCTCAAGGCCACAAAATTACCATGTTAATCGAAAAAAAAGAAAAGCTATGAACCGTTGGATTTATGATGATTTGATGGTCTAGATTAAACCAAAAAGTCCTTGCCAACTGCAATTCAGAATAGTTAAAATTCAGAATAAACAAAAAAAAAGGAAAATATTGGTTGCTGACCTGGAGAATAAATAGAAAGATCTACACCATTAAATATTATTCACATAACTACAACCGGTGGATTTATGTACAGCAATAGGAAAGATCCATACGTTGCATATCTACCAGATTTGAAGTCCCATGCAGTTACGTATGAGATTCCTTTACAACTCTTTGGTTAGATGGAAACGAATCATATATTAAAATAAAGGAGACAATCCCGACGTGAAGGTATATGGGCGATCGAAGCTTGGCTTTGGCATAGCTCGCACCTTGCGGCTTACAAATTCTATGTTTTGCATCAGTTGGTATGTCTTTATTCTTATCAACTGTTCTTTTGCAGTTTCGGATGTGACGAAGTCAACATGGCAATCACTTGTCATGGAGAGCGAGCTTCCGGTTCTTGTTCAGTTCTGGGCACCATGGTGCGGGCCGTGCAAAATGATTGACCCAGTTGTTGTCAAGCTCTCAAAAGAGTACGAAGGGAAGCTGAAATGTTACAAGCTGAACACTGATGAAAGTCCAGACATAGCGAGCCAGTATGGCGTCCGGAGCATTCCCACCATGATGATATTCAAGAATGGCGAGAAAAAGGATGCTGTTATCGGTGCTGTGCCTGAGAGTACAATTGTTACAAGCATCGAGAGATTTATTGACGTGTGAAAGGCCAAATGGATCTCTTGGTCACAGTTAGGTTCCCGAAGCCTATATTGAGATCATTGGAGCCTTATGCAACCGTTGTAGATATTGGAATTATATTGTTGTAGCGCCGAATAAGTGGCGTTTGAGGATAACTCTGGTTGTAGATATTGGAGCTACGTTCGGTTCTTCCTTGAGGAATGATGAAAACCGCATGGATTGATGGCTTGATGCCCTGTCTAGCTTGGTTTTATTCTTCCATCCTTTTGTGTGGTGTAGCTATTTGTGACAACGGGTATCAACCAATTTCCATTCCACCTCACTGGATATCCACATTTCCTTGCGATCATTTTCCACACATCGTGGGCATTAAGATGTGCACTTTGTCAGATTCTGTATAAACTTGATTATCATATGGTAGAAGAGTGATGATACGCGGATGTACAGGGCACTATTGTTGGTAGAACTTTCCCTGACTTAACAGGCCCAAGAGCTTGATCTCGCGTTTAGATAGTTGGGTTGGGTGGCTTTAAGCCATGTGACTAGTCAGCATTGCACATGTTAATAGTTGAATTACGTTGAGTAAATTTTTACACCTGACAGTGAATTTTAACACCTATGGCTATGCAGCTGGGTCAGCGTAAGCCTGATGGAGTCGAACACTTTACTACTCCGGTACTCTCTCTTTACGTCTTCAATCTGCGGACACACCGAAAACTCTGTTCCAAACGCGAGTGGTAGTAAATTTCTCCAGCCTCATTATCTGAACCAAACCAAAAGTAACGCGAGTAGTAGTTGAAAATATCAAGCCAACTGAAGCTTATGTCGAATCGATAACTCCTGTTTACATAATTGCAGGCCAGAAATATACGCTCTGTCGCTCTTAATGGCAGAGTTGAGTCGAAGTCCTACGCCTGTGTGCCTTCACTGCCAAGCAGACAGTACTAACAAATGCACCGACAGTGTGTATTCCGGATTCAGGAGATATCAGCTACCTGGTCGGCCTGATCGATCATTCACAAGCACCGGCGGAGCTGCTCCAGGAAGAAGAGCCCCTGCGCCTCGGCTGTGCGAACGAAAGAGACAGGACGGCAGTCGCGGTCTCGCGGACTCGCGGGGCGCATCCGAAAGTACTATGGTGACGTGGTCTCAGTTGGGGATCGGTATTTACGGCTCGACATCCTATTTTTCCTTTGGTTTCTAACTGCAGGTGACGCTGGACTGCCGACATTTCCGGAATTGGCGGCGCCTCAGCGAATGACAATACCGGGCTGCCGACGTTGCAGGGAGGGTGCAGTTTCTTCCCCGACCGGCGACGAATCGGCGGCGCATGAAATGGCGGCGGCCCTGAGAAATGAAGCTCAGCGTGATGACGTCACCAAGCTAGGGTTTCCGTCGTCGAACGGAAATGTCATTTGTACCCTCATGACAATGTTGTACAGAATATTCCGCGAATATAGTGGGTGGCCAAGGGTAATTTGGTCATGTCGAAATAACCCTTGGCCTTCCCTATAAATACCAGCCTCCGGGCTCCGTAGAACGGGACGGAAGAGGAGAGAGGACACCCTTGGAATGAAATGCTGTTCCGTTGTTCCTTGAGTGTCATTTGATTGTCCGTGTCGGGATTCTTTGTTACGATGAAGAATTCCCAACATTGGCGCCCACCGTTTGTGTTGCTCGAAAATACCACCCGTGATGCCACAAAGAAAGAAAAGAACACCTAATCCAAAAACCACCATCAGCTCCCACCCGCCGGGCTTTGAGGAAGAAATTCTCCCTCCCAACCCGGCATTCTCGGAAGAAGAAATTCGTTGGGCATTCATTCAAGCAAGGCAAATGGCCGACGAGGCCAATCGAATTTCCGGCGCGGCGGAAGGAAGCCTAGCCGCCGGAATTCGGCCAGGTGATCAGGACATCGCCGCCAAAAGCTCCATCGACCTCACTTTCAGTGAAGAAGCAGAAAAGTCGAAGCAGGTAAAAGCCGGCAAGCAATGGGCGGAACCACCGTCGACGATCAACCCTCAAGAAAGTGATCCAGAGGAAGATGAAGTTGACAAGCAAATGCGTCAGCTCTCCAACTTGCAACAACTTGGGAAAAGACTCAAGCTAACAAAGGAGAAGATAATCTCTGAGGAGAGGGCTAGAGAAAAAGAAAGGCTTCGGCTACAGATTGAACAAGCAAAGGCGGCAGTCGCGGAACTGCAAAAAGAGCTCGATGAGATGACAAGCACCACAGGGCAGAATAGCGAAGCAAAGAGAGAGCACTACCAAGTGACTCCCGACTTTGAAACAAACAACAATGGCGAAGGCCATCATAAGCCTCGGAATGTATACCGCCAATCTGTACCTTTCGTGAGTAAATTCGACAAGAACTCCCCCTTGTCAGAAGGCCTCCAGTTGACCCCATGGCCAGCAAAATACAAGCCTATCTCCTTATCAAAGTACAATGGCTCAACCGACCCAAGACAATTTTTGATGTCATTTGAAGCTGCAGTAGCATCTGCTGGAGGAGACGATACTGTATTGGCCAAGACCTTTGTCACCGCAATTGAGCATCAAGCCCTCGAGTGGTACTCTAGGCTGAAGCCCGGATCAATATATTCATGGGAGAACCTAAGGGACAAATTGACGACAAACTTTCAAGGTTTTCACAGAACATCTATATCTGCAGACGAACTGAGAGCATGTGTTCAGCAAGAAAAAGAGCCCCTGCAAGACTATTTCCAGAGATTTGTCAAGCTTAAAGCCCGAACGGATGATATTCCTGATCAAATTGTCATTGATGCCGCAATTGGAGGGTTGCGAGCCGGCCCTTGTGCCACTCATTTTTCCATGCACCGCCCTTCAACACTCGAAGAGCTCTTCTCAACGGTCGATCAGTTCTGTAGAGCCGACAATGACCACAGAAGAAGATTAGAGCAGCAGAGCGCGCAGCGGCAGGCGAAGAAAAACCAATCGAGCCAAAGGCAGCAGGATTGGAATTCGTCTAGGAGAGGTGGCAACAACAATCAGAGCCAGAACTCCAACCTAGTCAATCATATCGACAACCAAGAAGAAAAAGCCGACACCAGCAGTCCTGCCGGCAATTTTCAGCACAGAGGAGGAAGAAACAATCGCTCTCGAGGAAGGGGTCGCGGCAATTCGCACAACTCGCGAAACCAGGAGCCAAAAAAGCCATACTGTTTGTTTCCCGGACTTGACAAGGATCACACCTCCAAGGAATGCCCAGAAACAAAAGACGCCATGGAAAGAATGAAAGCCAAGGAGCAAAGAAGCGAAACACAGAGAAGTGTCAAGCACACGGCTGCCGCCAACTCTTGGAACAACTCACCTTTCGGTGCTTCTTACCCATTCCAATGCTTCCAAAATTCTTACAACCGTCATCACCATTTCCAAAGCCCATACCAACCACATCCACCACCCTCGCCGCAGATTCAGCATTTGGCGACATCCCAAACAAGTTCATACACACCCCAGCCTCAAATCCCCAGAATCACTGCCTCTGAGGAGCCGCCTTTACCACCTCCGCCGCCATTCCCAAAACAATCAAACCAAAACAATACCTCTCAGAGCCTTCCCACTTATGGAGTCATCTTACCAATCACCGGCGGATCTACATCCGACTTCGAAAGTAAGAAACAAAAGAAAAATTACTTCCGAGCCGTCAATGCGGTGTGCAACGGGCCCGTAGTGAAATCACGGTGGTCGCACATTCCAATCACATTCACAGAAGCCGATCTAAACCTCCGCTGCTACCCTCATACAGATGCCATGGTTATTCAGGCAAATACTTATGGTTGGTCAGTCACCAAAATACTTATTGACAACGGAAGTTCGGCAGATATCCTCTTCAAAAGAACATTTGACCAACTCAACCTTGACTCATCTCTACTTCAGCCTTCTGAATATCCCCTGTATGGTTTTGGCGGGAGAGAAGTCCGCGCTCTCGGCAAAATAAGCCTCCCAGTATCCTTCGGCACCCTCGACAATGCAAGAACAGAGCACATCACATTTGATGTGGTCGATATGCCTTACCCTTACAACGCAATCTTTGGACGAGGAGTCCTCAATGCATTTGAAGCAGTTTTGCACAGCTCTTATCTCTGTATGAAAATACCGGCACATAAGGAGGTCATCTCAGTTTTTGGCGATCAGCAAGAAGCCAGAAATATAGAAAGGGCGGCAGCCCCCGGCCAGAAGAATGTTCACTTTTTGTATGCTCACCCGAATGTGCATGTCTTGTACCCGGCAGGAAAAAAGCCAGGGAAAGAAGTCCTCCAGTTGGAAAAAGAAATGGACAAGGAAGAACCAGCAATTGCGGCTAATGAGGAAACAAAGAGAGTTCTATTGGACAAGCATGTCTTAGGACAGGAAGTTATAATTGCGGCAGGAATGCCGAAGGACATGGAAAAAGCTTTCATCCAGTTCCTTCGCAAAAACAAGGATGTATTCGCCTGGTCCGCAAGTGACCTAAAAGGCGTCAGTCGGGACGTAATAGAGCACAAGTTGCGAATTGATAAAAACATCAGGCCAAAGAAACAGAAACTCCGAAAAATGTCCGACGACAGGGTCGAGGCAGTCAAAGCCGAAGTGCAGAGGTTGCTTGACGCAAATGTTATTAGGGAGGTGAAATATCCAACCTGGCTGGCAAACACAGTACCAGTAAAGAAGAAGAACGGAAAGTGGCGAATGTGCATTGATTTCATTGACCTCAACAAGGCCTGTCCCAAGGACGATTTCCCACTGCCCAGAATCGACAAAATTGTCGACGCAGCGGCGTGCTCAGAACACCTATCATTGCTGGATTGTTTCTCCGGGTATCACCAAATCTTCATGTACAAAGAGGATGAAGAGAAAACAAGTTTCATCACCCCTTTCGAAACTTATTGTTTTGTCAGAATGCCGGAAGGCCTAAAAAATGCGGGACCAACTTTCTGCAGAATGACATCTATCGCCTTTGAGAATCAGTTAGGCAAGAACTTGTCAGCCTATGTCGACGACATAGTGGTAAAAAGCGGCAAGAAAGAAGATCATATTTCTGATTTGGCCGAAACATTCGCAAACCTCAGAAAGGCAAACCTCAAGCTCAAACCTGAAAAATGTGTTTTTGGAATTCGCAAGGGAAAGGTTTTGGGATGCTTAGTGTCAATCAAAGGCATCGAAGCCAATCCTGACAAGATAAGTGCACTCATCAATATGCGAGAGCCCCAATGCCTCAAAGATGTGCAAAAGCTCACCGGCAGAATTGCGGCACTCAACAGGTTTATTTCCAGATCAGCCCAAAAAAGCCTTCCTTTTTTCAAAGTCCTCAGAAACGCAAACAACTTTCAATGGGGCCAAGAGCAGAAAAAAGCTTTCGCAGAATTGAAAGAGTATCTCAAGGAAATGACTGCCTTCGCAAGTCCCAAACAAAATGAAACTCTGCTAATGTATGTATCAGCATCGTACTCAGCAGTATGTGCCGCACTTGTGCAAGAACAGCAAATTGAGAAGAAGGGAAAAATGATGAAAGTTCAAGTGCCAGTATACTATGTATCTGAAGCTCTTTCAGGTTCAAAAAGATTCTATTCCGAACTAGAAAAGATAGCTTATGCAGTTTTAATGGCATCAAGAAAATTGAGGCACTACTTTGAAGCTCACACCATCCGAGTGCTGACAAATCAACCACTGAATGACATGTTTAGAAATAGAGAAGCATCTGGAAGAATCACAAAATGGGCTTCGGAATTATCAGAACACGTTGTTGACTTCGAGTCAAGAAGTGCCGCAAATTCTCAGGTGTTGGCTGATTTTATCGCAGATTGGACTGAGCCTTCATCGTACACCGAGGGTCCAGTCTTTGAAGTCCCATGGGAGATCCATTGCGACGGCGCATGGTGCCATCTTGGAGCAGGGGCTGCCGCAATTTTGACTTCACCATCCGGCATCAAATTGCGGTACGCCATCAGATTGCAGTTCAACCATGACACCGACAAATGCACAAACAATGTGGCAGAGTATGAGGGCCTCTTGCTCGCCATAAGAAAGCTAAGAGCATTAGGAGTAAAAAACTTCATCATCAAAACAGATTCTCAGGTCATCGCCGGGCATGTAGATAAAACCTACAAGGCCAGAGATGAATTGTTGGCAAGGTATCTGGATCACGTGCGGGGCTTAGAAAGGCACTACAGAAACCTGAATGGTGAAGCGGATCAGCTAGCAAAAGCGGCAGCCAGGAAAGACCCTTTGCCACCCGACGTCTTTTTTGAAACACTGACTTCTCCATCCATAAAAGCGGCAGAGAAAGAACCCAAGATGATACATGCCATCTCAAGTGAAGATTGGCGTGCCCCCATCATGGCATATCTCCGAGATTTTTATGAGCCCGAGTCGGAATTAGAGGCCAAGCGCATGAAGCAGAGAGCAAGAAACTACGCATTTGTAGATGACTTCCTGTACAAATTCGGCACGTCCACTCCATTCTTGCGATGCATAGATCAAGAAGAAGGGAAAAAGCTCCTCAGCGAGATTCACCAGGGAATCTGCGGCTCCCATATATCCAGCAGAGCTTTAGTCGGCAAGGCTTTCCGGCAAGGTTTTTACTGGCCCTCTGCATTGCAGGACGCCCAGCACCTTGTCAAAACATGCGAAGCATGTCAGAAATTCTCAAGAAAAATCAACAACCCAGCTCAGCTTACTCAGCTCATTCAGCCAGTGTGGCCACTTCAACGCTGGGGAGTCGACATTGTCGGTCCCCTACCCACGGCTGCCGGAAATTACACACATGCCGTAGTGGCTCTCGACTATTTCACCAAATGGATAGAGGCCAAGCCACTGATCAACATCACTGGCCCAGCAATCAAGAAATTTTTCTGGCAAAACATAGTGTGTAGATTCGGAGTCCCTGCCGAAATTACCGTGGATAATGGAAAACAGTTTGACAACCAAGAGTTCCGCGAATTCTGTCACTCCATAGGCACCAAAGTGAATTTTGCATCTGTTTATCATCCAGAGTCAAATGGCGCCGTCGAAAACGCGAACAAGCAAATCTTCGAAAGCATCAAGAAATGCCTGGAAGGGCAGAGAAAAGGAAAATGGATGGATGAATTGCATAAAGTGATCTGGTCGCATAACACAACAGTTTCAAGAACCACCAAATTCACACCCTTCAGGCTCTTGTATGGCGAAGAAGCCATGTCACCAGAAGAGATAAAGTACCGCAGCATGAGGGCAACTCTCGGGCGAAATTGCCACGAGTTCGACGCCGTTTCAAAGGACATGTCGGAATTAGACAAAGACCAAGCCATCATCAACTTGGAAAAGTATCAGGAAGAAACAAGGAAATGGCGGGACGCCAGAGTAGTGCCAAGAACATTTAAAGCCGGCGACCTTGTCCTCCTGCGAAGCCCAAAAACAGAAAACACTGGAAAACTCAACCCCAAATGGCAGGGCCCTTTCATTGTCGTCAGGAGCAATCGTCCGGGATCTTATCACTTGGCAGACAATGAAGGCAATGAGCTCCCACATGCCTGGAATGTGGACAACCTCAAGAGGTACTTCACCTAAAATGTAAGGGCTAATGGCGACGCGCAGTTATAAGCGGAGCCTTTAGTCGGCACCAAAGTTGTAATTTTTCTTTCTTAGCCTTTAAGGCCCATACTCTTTTCCTCACAGGGGAACCCCACATCGGGGGTGAGGTTTTTAACGAGGTGGGACCTTTGTAACCCTTGCAATTCAATATAATGCTATCTTCCCCAGAAAAACTAAACTTTCCATTTAAGTAGTCGATGCTATATTCGCAAAAATATCGCCACATCGACGCAGGAGGATCTGACTCCTGAGCCAAAGCCACTCGAAGGGAAGCAAAAAATTTCGGCTCCTTTCTCCCAGGCTTCCTTCTCTATAAAGCACTCAAGAGAAAAGAACGCCCCAAGGGGCCACGCATCCAATCTTTCTCACAAAATTGAGAAATAGCGGCATTAGAGAAAAAAGCGCCTCAAGAGGCCATCTCTTCGATTTTTCTCCTAAATTGAGAAAGAGCGGCGCGCTAGTAGCCCAAGGGCTCGGCCATATATTTCCTTAAAGGAAAGAAGCAGATTTCAACCCCCAATGGGCTCCGGACAAAATCCGACACAACAAAAATAGATCAGTAAGATCGAAGTCTTAAGGGACTCAATGCAAACACCCATCCAAGGACGGGACTCAAACCCATGGAGGTAACATAATATCGCAAAAACAAAAGCGAGCAGCAAAAAAGTAAAATATTATCGAGTGCCGCTTTTTAAGCGAGAATAGCGGCAAACGTTCAATATCTGACTAACGTGGGAGCCGACCGCAAAATTGCGGCGAGCCAATGCACCACTCACAATATTCTCCAAAGGTACTACCGCACGAGTCCTGCCCCGTAATTTCAACGCGCTCCTCGTCCCTCGATTGCTAGGGAGAGGGGGGTGACGTTCGTTTCGTTCAATCAATCGAGCAACGATGAGCGCTGTGCATTAAACAAAAAGCGAAAATCGGCACTTGCATTAAACAAAAATAATAAGGGCGCCAAGGGCCCATAACGTCAAACGACGTCTTTTAAGCCAAAATAACGGCAACTACGAAACATCTGACGAGCACCAGAGCCAACCAACAATAGCGGCAACTAGTGCATGCTCCGCAATTTGCATACAAGAACGATATATGAATTGTGCGTCGCAAATTCAGTGCGCCCTCCGTCCCTCGATCGCCTGGGGGAGGGGGGTGACGTTCGTCTTATTTCGGCAACCGAGTAACGGTGAGCGCCCTTCACTAAGCGAAAAAGCGGAGGCTGTTTTAACTTGTGAAAAAATGACAGTTATCGCCGAAGTCACATTCGCAAATAAAAAGCAAAACAAAGAACGCTTTCTCCTGGCCCGTTTGTCAAAGTCGACTGCCCAGCTACAAATCGAGATCAACTTCTATTACAAACCCGGGACCATCACTAGGGTCCGCGCTATCGTACACACACCTAAAACGATCCAAATAAGGATCAAAGCTAAGGTCTTCAACGCTTTCCGCCTTCACGACCGCTATGGAAGAAGAATGCCGGCGGTGAACGCAACTAATCAAGCATTCCCGCCCTTGAAAATATTGAGTCATCATTTCCCTCCAAAAATGCCCGAAATCATGACGCGGATATCGCGAAACATAACACAAATGCGCTTCGCCAGAAACGCGCAAGCCATCATGTTCGTACTTCAAAGGCGCAATGTTCAATGCGGCGCCGCAAAAATAATCCTGCGCACAAAGTGTATTGAAACATACATTATTACAAGCCGTGTTTTTAAGTTCTCTCCCTTCACACCTAAAATAACCTAAACCTCTTCAGTTGGCGGCGCAGCAGGAGTGGCAGACGTAGCACCAGGAGCGGCGGAACCCGTCGCATTTTCCGGTTCGGCTGCCGCAGAAGACGAAGCGGCCGCGGTAGCCGCGGCGGGGGCAGGAGCTTCAACCGCGGCAGGTGCATCAGCTTTCGCGGCAGCTTTCTCTGTTTCCGCAACACCTTCAACGCGGGCAACTTTCGCCGGCGGCGTCTCACTAGCAGGAGTGGCCGCCCGCTTCTTTGAGCCCTCCGCCGCAATTCCGGCGCCAGCCGCCGCCTTCATCTAAAAATAAACAAGAGTTTATTAAACCATATCTTGGAAAAGGAACCAATTTCGGGGGGCAATAGTGCATCACCTCTTCAAACTTGCTCCTCGCCACTTGACGGCAGGCCTCTATCCCGTGCACCCCCCAGTACCTCTTCATGAAGCGCTTCACAACTAAGCGAACGCCCTTGCTGTCACTCGCCGCGTTGGCTTCGTCAAAATGCGAATCAGGGTAAGTGCTGCGCGCGAGATCGGTGAAGTGTTTGCATTGCCGCTTTTCAAGCAGGTCCAGAAGAGCTGCACATGCCGTACGCGCCGCAAATCGGCCAACGCCCTCGAAAGCCTCAGGGAGATCGCCAAACTCCCCTTTCAGCCAATTGAAGAACAATTCCGGCGTCAGCAAACCGTCGACTCGTGGAAGAGGATTAGCGGCGCCGCCAATAGTGGCCAGGGCTGCATCAAAAGCAGCATGAGCACTAACGGCGCCACTCGAAAAAGTGCGGGCAAAATTGTTGCCGGCCTTCCTGGCGCTCTCAGCGCTACTCTCCGCCGCAGTTATCCTCTCTTCCGCCTTCTTCAGGTCCTGCTTCAAGCGGGCGACTTCATTCTCGCTGCTCTGGAGGACTTCCTGCAGCACATTTAACGCCTCGTCTTTCTTTTGAATCTGATCATTGAGATCAGCTTTAACAGTGTCGAAAGACGCGCGCTCCTCCTTCAGCGCCCGCCGCAGTTCTAACACATCACCGGATGAAGAGGCGGCCTCAGACCCATAAAAGCGACGGCTCAGGGCTCGAGCTGCCGCAAGAGCCTGCATTAGATTAACAGAACAGCACGTCAGTTGCAACCCCCTCTAAGGACAAATAAAAGCGACGGAAACGTCAAAAAGCACGTTACCAGCGTCGCATTTCTATCCAGGACCTCAGCAACCGAAGCGTTGTCAGCTTTAGTCAAGAAACTGTAAAGTTCTGCAAAAATTAAACGAAGTCAGATCATGGCCCAATATCAAACGCAAAGAAATAGCGGCGAGGTGAAAAACCTTGAGGGTCCACAGCCTTTGTCATCTCAACAAAAGCGGACAAAGATAGTTTGTTGGCATCGCCTTCTCGCGTCTCCGCAGCCGGAGATCTTTCACCTGCGTCAGAGGAGCTAGTCTCAGAAGAGCGGCTAGACATACTCCCGTTAACTGACGAACTAGAAGTATGGTCATCAATTGTAGTCAAGGGAGAGGAAGCTGCCGCAGTTTCTGCCTTGCCCAAGAAAAAGTCGACACCTCTATCGGAGCCGCTCATTTCTGCAAACGCTGCGTCGAGCTCGTGTCCAAGCTCGGTGCGCGAATCCTGGGAGTCCTCCAGTAACTCAATTTGTTCATCGTCGGACAAAACCGGCAGGAGGGGCTTCTGCCTTACCGGACCAACAGTCGCAGCATGGCTTGGCGGCAAATCAAGCCTGCCTGAGGGAGCCACAGCAATATCGGCACTTGCATCGCCCAGTGGCACAGTCGGCTCCCGTGTGTTCCCCGAGTCACGCTCCTCAGGCTCGTCAAGAAATTCAACATCAGAATCATCAAGCGCCGAAGCCAACAACACCCGACGCCGTTTGCAACCTTCCCGCACTGACAACTCCTCTGCCAAATCAGCGGCACCCGCCGCGCTGGAACCAGTTTCCATTGGCTCAGCAGCAGGGGCCGGCTCTACGTCCTCCCGCCGCCTTTTTGCAGCAGCACCAGCTCGCTGCTCGACGACAACTTTAGAAGCGGGCACCTTTCGCAGGGTTTGCCGCTTGGCTTTCTCAGCAGCTTTAGAGCTCCCAGCCTGCATCTTCACTATCCCAGCCACCCCGCCGGACGCCGCAGCTTTTTTGGCGGCACCTCCAGCGGAAGAACCAGCCGCCTCTCTCGGGGCTGCCGCCGATTTCTTGGCGGCACCCCCGGCTGCAGAACCAACCGCCGCCCTTGGGGCTGGTGCATCACGTACGTGTTGTGCGGGGTTAGTTTCCCAACCACGCTTCTCGATGAAAGTAGCTCCAATAACAAGTTCACCCTTCTTTCGCCGCCCTTTCTTAACTGACATCACAGTACGAGGACCGTACTTCACATTCATCTCGTCAAAAATACGATTCACACGCTGAGAGAAGATCAGCATGTTCTCACATTCCTCTTTTTCTAACATAGTGTACGGTCCACAAATAACGGCGGCAGTCAGCTCAACATAACGAACAAAATCCTTGTCCGAAATCCCATCAGGCTTCCTTACTCCAAAGGTCGGCAGCTGATAGTTAAGATTCAACTTGGCGATGCGCTTAGCTTTCAACTTTAGCGGACTCCAACCGCTGCGAATGGGCCAAATGCAACAGGCCACAAACTCCTCCACCAGATCTCTGGCACTACTCATCTTAATAGCGGTAAGGAAGGCATTGCAGCACTTCCTAAAACCCTCCGATTCTTCAAATTCCGGCGACAGCACCGGCCGTAGGCCTATCGAGCGACTAAACAAAGGGTAGCACGAGCTGCCGTCGCTCTTCTTCTCCTCTGGAACTTCGGCATAGAACCAGTGGTTCCGCCAATCTCCAGGACACTTGTTTCGGCGACCGCCAACCAACTCCGCGTTCTCGTACTTGGATTTCTTCACGAAAGTGCGGGGCTGAAAGCTACAACAGCCATACTGCGGATAATACTTCACCCCACCAAAAATCACCGGCTTCATGTCATGCTTCACCTCAAATAATCGGCAGAATGCATCAGAATGTAAAGCCGAGCCATAGCTGCGAACGGCCCATATAAACTTCGAGACCGTGGCGACGGCGTTGGGGGTCAAGTGGTGCAAGTCCAAACCATATCTGTCCAAAACGCGAGCAAGAAAACCAAAAGCCGGCAGCCTTAGGCCAGCTTCGTAGAAGTCACGAAATACTATTGCTTCATTGTTGTGAGGTTGGGGAATCTCCTCTCCCTTAGAAGCGCGAGCTTTCCCAGACTCAAAGTACCCCAGGGCAACAAACCTTTCGATATCAGCGGGAGTGACCTTAGACGGCCCAAACCGGAAGGTCGGCTCAATGCCGCCCTTAGCCCAGGAGTCCTCCCCTACCAATTCACTAGGGGAGGCCGGCACCCCAGATAGATCTTCGCCTTCGTCGTCGACGTTAGCCACTGCTTCCTTCCCCATAGAGCCAGTATCTACTGCGCCCCTCACTCTCTTGGCTGCAGACCCAGCAAGAGCAGACTCACAAATATGCAAGAAAATAACGACTACCCCAGACTCTTACCTAAAAGGGCGGCAGGTTTAGTACCTCTGCTGGCGCCAGAAATCCCGGCAGCTTTAGAGGCAGCCGTCGCCAAAACGTCCAGATCCGCAGCCGGACTCGGATCTCCTTGCGAGCCCTTGGGAGTCGCCGTCGGAGTAGCGTCCGAATTAACGGCAACCGGCTTCCTCGCTCCGCCAAGCTCCTCCTCTCCCTCCACATCAGCGACAGGCGAATCGGCAAGGAACTCCTCGTCGGATTCGTCAGCAGGACGAGCGGTTTGCTTAACGCGAGGCATCTAAAAGGAAAAAGCATAACATTACAAATAGCCGTGAAAAGGGAATAACTACATAGCAGAAAGCTCAGGCGTACTCACCTTTCAGCAAGCAAAAGGCGGCGAAAGGAATCAATGACACCTAGAAACTCGCCGCAGCCAAAATTCCGGAAGGCAACAAACGCGGCGCAAAACTTTCAACAGAAAACGCGGCAGCAATTTGTTGCGAAAGCAGAGGCACGGGGCTCTCCGACCCCCCCCCCCCCCCCCCCCCTATTTATATAGGCCCACGGCGCCGCATTTATGGCGCCACCTCGATCCTCGTAAAAAACCCGAAAGTAATAATAAAAAGTCTGCCCAAAAATATATAATAATAATAAAATCCGAAACTCATCCTTTTTTCGCAGGGGGGTGACGTTCGTAAATTTCCAATCTCATGTCGCCGTTTCGGCCCATCGAAGTTGGCCCTCGACCGCGAGGGGCTACTGTTGGGGATCGGTATTTACGGTAATAGCGACACCCCATTTTTCCTTTGGTTTCTAACTGCAGGTGACGCTGGACTGCCGACATTTCCGGAATTGGCGGCGCCTCAGCGAATGACAATACCGGGCTGCCGACGTTGCGGGGAGGGTGCAGTTTCTTCCCTGACCGGCGACGAATCGGCGGCGCATGAAATGGCGGCGGCCTTGAGAAATGAAGCTCAGCGTGATGACGTCACCAAGCTAGGGTTTCCGTCGTCGAACGGAAATGTCATTTGTACCCTCATGACAATGTTGTACAGAATATTCCGCGAATATAGTGGGTGGCCAAGGGTAATTTGGTCATGTCGAAATAACCCTTGGCCTTCCCTATAAATACCAGCCTCCGGGCTCCGTGGAACGGGACAGAAGAGGAGAGAGGACACCCTTGGAATGAAATGCTGTTCCGTTGTTCCTTGAGTGTCATTTGATTGTCCGTGTCGGGATTATTTGTTACGATGAAGAATTCCCAACAGATGGCGCGTGACATCTTCCGCCGCATCAACGACGGCCTAGAGAGGGCGAACATGGCCCGGCTCCAAACCGGCAACAGGAACCCTCCCTCGGCCAGATCATCCTCGCGCTGATGCCGCTCGCGTAGTTCTTCGAGGGGCTTGGTGACGATGTCCGCGGGCGGCTTGCGCAGCAGGGAGAGGCCGCCATTCGAGCCGTCGCCTCCGACCTTCTCACCGTCGTCCTGGAGCGCGTCCCCGACTTCCCGACCGACTTGCTCCTGGCCGACCCCGAGCCCGCCGAGGCGTCGCACCAGCAGGACCGTGTGAAGCCAGTGGTCGAGGAGCTGGTGAAGGTGTACGTCCCAGACCAGGACGAGGGGCCTGCGAGCCCGGCGTAGGGGAGGTGCCCCCTGTAACTCTTGACTCCTGTCCATCCTGCGACAACAGACCTTGTGCCCCGGCAAGTAGGGGGCGGTGAAAAACTTGTGTTAAATTTGTATGTTAAGTTTCGTGGTTTTCTCCCTTGCTTCCTGTGTTTTTCCTATCCCGTGTTGATCCGTTTTGCTTTCGACTTTAGCTCGAGCATCACCCCGCTTTGGATCTGTGTTTTGGTGATAGCTTGGGCCCCTTGCATCCGCGTTTTTGGTCGGGGGTTGCCCTCCCAAGTGTTTGCAGGATTGTAGGCTAAGCCGATCGACCGCAACACGAGATCTCCGACATGGGTGATGTCCTTGCCGTGTCGTCCGAAGAGCGCAGGTTCACCGGCGGGAAAGGGTTATGAACAGAAAACAGAAAATGTATGGTAGGAGGAAACAAGACTTTATTACTAGCTGAAAATCGTAGAAATAAAGGTACATGGTGGATACAAGTGCGATGCCCCGGGCTCACTGGTAGAGAGGCCAAGTGTCTCTGATTGTGAGCCGCCGGGTGAGGCATGCACGCTGCTAAGGGTAAAACTTGCGCAGGTGTTGGATGTTCCAAGCGCTTTGCTCCGGGCGGCCGTCTTCTGTAGCCAACCGTAGCGCGCCGCCCCGCGTTACCCTAGTCACCAGGAAGGGACCTTCCCACATTGGGGACAGCTTGTTCTTGCCTTTGCGGTCGAGCACGCGGCGTAGAACTAGGTCGCCCAGCTCAAGGGATCGGGGGCGGACACGGGATTGGTGGTAGCGGCGTAGGCCCTGGAGGTACCGGGCGTTCCGGACATTAGCGCGATGCCTGCATTCTTCCAAGAAGTTGATGTCGTCCCTGCGATGCTCGTCTTGGGTTCCTTCATCGTACAAAGCAATTCGCGGGGCCGTGAACGCCACTTCAGCTGGTAGGACCGCTTCGGCGCCGTATACCAGGAAGAAAGGTGTTTCGCCGGTGGCGCGGTTTACCGTGGTCCTGCGGGACCATAGTACTTCGGGTAGCTCAGCAGTCCACTTCGATCCTCGTTTCTTCAGGGGGTCGAAAGCTTTGGTCTTGAGGCCGCGTAAGATTTCGGCGTTGGCGCGCTCGGCTTGACCATTGCTTTGTGGATGCGCGGCAGAGGCGTAGCAGACTTTGATGCCAACTTCCTCACAATACGCCTCAAAGGCGTGGCTTGTGAATTGGGTACCATTGTCGGTGATTAGTCTGTTCGGTACACTAAAGCGTGCCACAATGCCACGCATGAACTTAACCGCGGAGTTCTTGTCGATGTGGACGACGGGTTCCGCTTCAGCCCATTTGGTGAACTTGTCCACGGCGACGTAGAGGAACTTGTGGCCTCCCACAGCCGCGGGAAATGGTCCCACAATGTCCAAGCCCCAGACCGCGAACGGCCATGAGAGGGGGATGGTGTGGAGTGCTTGCGAGGGTAGGTGCGTCTGCTTCGCGTGGAACCATGCTTTGCAGCCTCGCACTAGCTCGATAGCGTCCGTGAGGGCTGTCGGCCAGTAGTAGCCTAGGCGGAAAGCTTTCCCGGCCAGCGTACGGGAGGCCATGTGACTCCCGCACTCGCCCTCATGGATGGCGTGGAGGACTTCCTTGCCCTGCTCCTTTGGGATACACTTGAGGAGGATTCCGTTCGTCGCCCGGCGATACAGCTGCCCGTCTACAAGGGCGTAGCGCTTGGCTTGCCGGGCGAGGCGTTCGGCGGGCTCGTCGTCCTCGGGTAGGACTTCACCGCGGAGGTACCCCACAAGCTCGTTCATCCATGGGGTACCCGGGTCATCCGTGGCGAGCACGTGAGGCTCGTTGGTTGGCGGCGGGTCGGGCGGCTCTACCGGTGGGGCGCTGCTGTGATCGGCGCCGTCCGCCATGTCCGGGACCAGAGCTGAGGGCTGAGCGAGCTGTTCCACAAAGGTCCCGGACGGTGGGTCTTGTCGGGAAGAGGCGATTCGCGACAAGGCGTCGGCTTCCGTGTTGTCGCCTCGCATGATGTGGCGTGTTTCGAAGCCGAAGAAGTTATTTTCCAGCCGTCGGACCTCCGCCAGGTACGCCGCCATTTGCGGGTCCGAGCACTGGTATTCCTTGGAGACTTGGTTGACAATGAGCTGTGAGTCGCCCTTGGCGAGGAGCTTCTTGACGCCGAGCTCCGCGGCGATCCGCATCCCCGCGATCAACCCTTCGTACTCCCCCATGTTGTTGGTGCCTTGAAGTGTAGCTGGATGGCGTAGCGTAGCTCCTCTTTGGTAGGAGCTACCAGCAACACTCCTGCGCCTGCGCCTTGCAAGGTGAGGGACCCATCGAAGTACATGGTCCATATGTCGTCACCTTCGTAAGGCTCGTCTTTGGCTGGACGCGCGGTGAGCTCTTCACGCTCATCCACAGGACCAGGCGTCCATTCTGCCATGAACTCCGCGAGGGCCTTGCTCTTGATGGCGCTGGAGGTTGTGAACTCGAGCTCGAACTCGGACATCTCCACCACCCACTTGACGATTCGCCCAGTGGCCTCGCGGTTGCGTAGCACCGTTTCCAGCGGGAAACTGGTGACCACCCGGATCGGGTGGTTTTGGAAGTAGTGCCGCAGCTTCCTCGACGCTATGAGGACCGCGTAAAGGAGCTTCTGCACTTGAGGGTAGCGCGTCTTGGCGTCGCGCAGTACTTCGGTGACGAAGTAGACGGGGCGTTGCACCATGCACTTCTTTATTTCGGCGCCGCCCATGCCGGCGTCGGGCGTGAGAGTTGTCTTGTCTGCCGATGTCGGAGCCGGAGCCCCCGGGTCGGCCGTGGGCGCAGCCCCCGAGCCTTCATCTGAAGGCGATGCTGCAGCCCCCGGGCGAGCCATGTCGTTTGTCGACGTCGGAGCCGGAGCCCCAGGGTCGGCCGTGGGCGCAGCCCCCGAGCCTTCGTCCGAAGGTGGTGTTGCAGCCCCCGGGCGAGCCATGTCGTTTATCGACGTCGGAGCCGGAGCCCCCGGGTCGGCCGTGGGTGCAGCCCCTGAGCCTTCGCCCGAAGGTGGTGCTGCAGCCCCCGAGCGAGCCATGTCGTTTATGGACGTTGGAGCCAAGGCCCCTGGGACGGCTGTGGGCGTAGCCCCCGAGCCATCGTCCGGGGCTGGCGTGATTGTTGGTGCTTTCTAGGTGCACATTTTATATGACAAATATGGTGTTTTTAATACTTTATTATGTCATAATTGCTAACAATTAACCCCCATTATCATATATATGCGTAGTTTCTGTGTATTCGGAAGATTTGCAGGAAACAGGTGAAAATTAAGAGACTACGAGTAAAGAGCTGCCGGAGGCCCGAAGAACGAGGAAATTGGAGTCCGTGCCGGTCGGCACGGCCTGTGTGCCGACCGGCACCATGGGGGTCGGGCTCCAAACTTGAAGCCCACTCGGAGAATATGAAGCCCAGAAGAAATATCAGAGTCGGAGTCGGTGAAATCGAGCCCACAACCAAAAGAGACTATAAAGAGGAGATCTTGGTCGCGAAGTAAAGGGAGACGGACAGATACAGAGGTTTTGACCTAGGTTGAAGGTTGTGACGGCGAAGACGGCGATCACCGATCATCACCACCAAAAAGGAAGACTGTGCCGACCGGCACACCTCCGTGCCGATCGGCACCTGTGGGACCACGCCAAAATCCTGCATCCTACTGTACCCATGTTCATGTGTTGCAGTATGATGCGTGAGTAGATCTCATATTCTCTCCGTAGCGAGGGGAATCTGGTTATGTAACTCTCACGCTTACAATACTCTTTTGATGTGTTTGGTCTATGTGATGCTTTGAACTCGTATCCGATCAATGCGTGTTTATCACATAGTGCAAGAAACCAGTGGGGAGCTATTAGTACCTTGTCGTGACAGGACCGGGGCGAACGAAACCATCATGTCTTGTAGAATACTAAACCTATCAATTGAACCATGACCTGAGTTGCATGCCAGTACCCCAAACCATAGGAGAGAATCCTTTTCATAACCTTGATACAACCGCAGGCCCTTTCATCTCTAGCTGTTAACCACCCTTTCCACACACACCTTTGCCATATTAATTTAGTAGTTTAAATAATAGTTTAAGTCCCGCTTGTTCTCTGTGGTTCGATATTAAACCTTGGAATACTCTAAGGGAAAAAGTGCTACAACTGTACACCGTCCTCTTGCGGTATATAAGTGGGTGCGTACAAACGACCAACAAGCACGTTTTCTGGCGCCGTTGCCGGGGAACAAGCCAGTTCTTTTACTATTTATTTATTCTACTAACCTCTAATCCTCTCTTTTCTAGTTTGTTTTTGTGTTTTCTTTCTGTGTTTTCAGGATGGGTACTCCTGAACCGGCTCATACGGTTAGGGAGCATTCACTATCGTCTCCGGGATTGCTGATTCCACAAACTTCCGATGAGAAAGTCACTGCTTCGTCATACGTTCTCAACCCGACCATCATCAAAATGGTCGAGAACAGCAAATTCTCTGGGACGAAGGACGAGAACCCGTACACACATCTGCAAGATCTAGAAGTTCTCTGTCAGACCTTTAAGCATGAGGGAGTGCCTCAGAATTGGTACAAATGGTTGCTATTTCCATTTTCTCTAGATGGAAGAGCCAAAGATTAGTATAAATCTGCAGCCCGTGAAGCTAAGGGAAACTGGGATAAGCTTGTAGGAAATTTCTGTTTGCATTTCTTCCCGCTTCCGAAGGTGCAGAAACTGAGAAGAGAAGTGGTTAGCTTCGAGCAAATGAAAGAAGAGACCCTCACGCAAGCATGGTTACGCTTCAAATCTTTATTGAAGCAAGGCCCCGATTTGGGCATGGATGATAACTTAACTGCTCAGACATTCTACATGTCTCTTGAAGGAACCTCCAGGATGCATTTGGATAGTTCAGCTGGAGGGAGTTTCCTCGACTTGACTGCTACTGCAGGTCTGGATCTTTTGAGTAAGATATCAAAGACTGAAGCTATGTATAGGCATTGGGAAGAATTCCAAGAAGATCCAATTCCCCCTGAAGGGTCGACGCTAGCAAAAGGTTCTTTGGATTTGAGAGCTGAAGCGGAAAGCTGCACAGTATCTGAAGTGGGATTAATAGTAAGAACAGAAGAACCAGCGCAAGGCGATCTGAAAAGACCCAGATTGGAGGAAGTGCCGACCGGCACGGCATCTGTGCCAACCGGCACACTGAAGCCCTTCGTGCCGACCGGCACATCTCTCGTGCCGACCGGCACGTTGCCTGCTGTTAAAGGGATTTCCAAGACTGAAGCCGCAATATTAGAGGAGCACGAGAACAGCTTCGTGAACAAATTTCCAAGACCAGTAGGAGATCCAACCTTGAGCAACGCTAGACCGTTGGACGAGTTTGAACCATTGGATTGGATCCCTATAGATTTTAGCTCAAATCTGCTAAGTATGAGGACAACATATGATCCAAGGTATGCCTCTTCTACAGGAGTTCAGTATAACTTCCCTAAAGACACTAGAACTTCGGAAATACTGGATAATGTCGTCATTGGAGAAGTATTGGGGAAGTTATATAAGGACGATATGGAAATTGATCAGATGGAGGTTCAACAAGCAAAGAAGCTATTTGATAGTTGTTTTGTCCCATCGCCGTATGAAGGATTGTGCGGAGTATATGCAGTTGGCCTTACGGAACGAACGGAAGTTGATCCTTACATACCGTGCGAGATTGGATATAGAAGCTTTCCTAAAGCATTATGTGATTTTGGTTCCCGCGTCAGTTTGATGACGTATGAAGCATTCATGGACATGCCTTATGACATAAAAGGAAGATTGCTAGGAACCGAGCTTGAGCTAATCATGGCGGATGGAAGGAGAACCAAACCACTGGGAGTTATCAAAGATCTGAACTTCGAGGTAAAAAAGAATACTATTCCGGTGGATATTTTTGTTCTTGATAAAGGTGAAGTTGGAGTCGAAGATATTATTTTGGGAAGACCTTTCTTAAAGCTTGTACGAGCCGTAATAGATGCTGGAAAAGGTCACCTCAAATTGACTCTGGGCGGAGAGGAAGTCCTCTTTGAATTCGAAGACCCACCCGTCGTTCAAGAAAGTGACGACCCACCCTCTCTCCAAGAATTCTTCACAGAAAAAGACGAAGAAATTAGTACAGGATACTCAGACCCGTTAAACAAACTGTTTGCAGAGTCAGATAAAGAAGAGGCCGCGATTCAGGACTGTGCCGACCGGCACGACCCTTGTGCCGATCGGCACAGCGGTGGTGCCGACCGGCACGGAGGTGAAAATCCTCAATTTGAGCCTTTGGGTAATCTGGATCCTGGTGCAGCACCAGAAGTAGAACAGAAGCCACTTCCTGACGGTCTGAGGTACGAATACTTAGGCAAAGATAAAACTTACCCCGTCATCGTCAATAGTGCTTTGAATGAAGAAGAGACAAAACGATTGCTTGCTGTTCTGAGAAAATACAAGAAGGCGATCGGATATTGTCTTGATGATATCAAAGGAATAAGCCCAGCTTTTTGCACACATAAGATCAATCTTGAAGAATCAGCCAAGCCAGTCGTCGAAGGCATGCGAAGATTGAAAGAGGGCATGAAGGAAGTTGTGAAGAAAGAAGTGCTGAGACTTCTTAATGCAGGAATGATTTATCCGGTTGCTGATAGTGAATGGGTGAGTCCGGTGCATTGCGTGCCAAAGAAAGGAGGACTCATAGTCGTGCCCAATGAGAATAATGAGTTGATCCCTCAACGGACAGTTACAGGATGGCGAATGTGCATTGATTACAGGAAACTGAATACCGCTACAAAGAAAGACCATTATCCATTACCGTTCATCGATGAGATGCTTGAAAGGTTAGCCAAGAACTCTTATTTTTGCTATCTCGACGGTTATAGTGGTTTCTTTCAAATCCCTGTTAGACCTGAAGATTAGCATAAGACCACTTTCACTTGTCCTTATGGAACTTATGCTTATCGACGAATGCCATTCGGTCTTTGCAACGCACCAGCCACATTTCAGAGATGCATGAATGCTATATTTGCTGAATTCATTGAAGACATTATGGAGGTATTTATGGATGATTTCTCTGTTCATGGTACTGATTTGATCACTGCTTAGCAAATTTAGAGAAAGTACTAAAGAGGTGCGTAGAAGTTGATTTGGTTCTTAATTGGGAGAAATGTCACTTCATGGTAACCGAAGGGATTGTCTTGGGGCATGTTATTTCTAACCGAGGCATTGAAGTAGACAAAGCTAAAATATCCACAGTTGAAAGGTTGCCACCACCTACTGATATTAAGACACTGCGCAGTTTTCTTGGACATGCAAATTTTTATCGCAGATTTGTGAAGGATTATTCAAAGATTGCTAAGCCATTAACAGAATTGCTGCAAAAGGATGTTGAATTTGAGATGAATGATGAAAGGCTTACTGCTTTCCGGAAGTTGAAAGAAGCATTATGTTCTGCACCTATTATGCAACCTCCGGATTGGAATTTACCTTTTGAAATTATGTGCGATGCAAGTGATTATGCAGTAGGAGCGGTTCTTGGACAACGAAAAGAAGGTAAAGTGCATGCTATCTACTATGCTAGTAAAACTCTTAATGAAGCCCAGATTAATTATACAACAACAGAGAAAGAGATGCTAGCTGTTATATTTGCTTTTGAGAAATTTAGATCCTACATCCTCAATTCTAAGGTCATTGTTTATACGGATCATGCTGCTATTAGATATCTTGTCTCTAAAAAGAATCGAAACCTAGATTGCTTCGTTGGGTTTTGATGTTACAAGAATTTGATTTGGAGATTAGAGACAAGAAAGGGGTTGAGAATTCAGTAGCAGATCATCTGTCTCGTTTGACGCTTGAGAACAAGGAGGGATGCATTGGTGATGCCATGGCGCAAGAGCAGCTATTTCGAGTTAAGGATCATCGAGAATCATGGATGCAAGACATCATAAATGGATTCAAAGGGAAGCTAGATGATTGTAACAAGAATTCAAGAAAGAAGATTGTCAGTGAAATGAGAAAATTCATATGGGATGATCCTTATTTATACAGATATTGTGAAGATGGAGCTGTTCGAAGGTGCGTACGTCGCGACGAACGCGAAAGCATATTGGAAAAGTGTCATTCATCCGAGTATGGTGGACATTATGGGCACTTTCGAACACAAGCAAAGGTATGGGCTAGTGGATTTTATTGGCCTTCGATGCATGAAGATGCGAAAAGGTATGTAGCTAGATGCCCTCAATGCCAAAGAATTGGAAACGTCAATGCTCGTAATGCGATGCCTTTGAAGTATAACTTGCAAGTTGATATATTCGATGTTTGGGGCATGGATTTCATGGGACCATTTGTTAATTCTCATGGTTATGAATATATTTTGGTTGCTGTGGATTATGTCTCAAAGTGGGTAGAAGCAATACCATGCCGAGTCAGTACAACTCGTGAATCCAAGCAGATGTTGAATGAGTGCATATTTCCGAGATATGGTGTTCCTAGAGTCATTATCACAGATGGTGGAACTCATTTTACCGGACATGAGTTTACTAAAGCTTTGAAGAAGATGGGTATTGAGCATCGAATTGGGACAGCCTATCATCCACAGACCAACGGCCAAGCAGAAACTTCTAATAAACAGTTGAAAGGAATTCTGCAGAAAATTGTTACAAGAGAAGGAAAGGATTGGTCAAACAAGTTGAATGGCGCACTTTGGGCTTATCGCACAGCATTCAAGACACCAATAGGTATGACACCCTATCAATTCGTCTATGGAAAGACTTGTCATTTGCCTGTAGAGTTAGAACATAGAGCATATTAGGCAATCAAAGAGATGAATTTGGATTTAGATGCTGCTGCGGTAAAAAGAAAGATTCAAATTAGTGAACTCGAGGAAATGCGCTTAAAGGCTTATGAGAGTGCAGCAATCTATAAAGAAAAAACAAAGAAGTGGTATGATAAGAAGCTTTTGAAAAAGGAATTTCATGAAGGAGATAGAGTACTACTATTCAATTCAAGATTTCGGTTATTCGGTAAAGGCAAATTGAAAAGCAAATGGGATGGACCGTATCTTGTTCATAAAATTCTCCCTTCCGGAGCTGTTGTCATCATGGATGGAAAGCAAAATACATACACGGTGAATGGCCAACGACTAAAGGTATATCTTGAACCCCACACTTTTGAATTAAAGTCATTTGATATATATTATGTGAATTGAGTGATTGGGTGGTCGAGCTTAACGACGTAAAACAAAAGCACTGTTGTATTTACTGTTTTTCTGTGTGTTTTGTGTTTCTTTGATTTTATTGAGTCGTTCGAGGCAACTTTGCCCCCGTGCCGACCGGCACAGCATGTGCCGATCGGCACGGGAGAGTCCGTGTCGTTTTGAGTCGAGTTTTTGCCCTTCCTCCAAGACATGCTTCGGTGACTTCCAAATTTAAGAGATAGAGTCCGGTTCGACCAAGAGAATTATGGATCTATATATGAAGGAGTTGTCTCGGATCTCATCATCAAAAATCGAGCGCCGCCGGAGTCCCCACCAAACCCTAGAGCAGAAAACAATGCAAGGCGGCGAAACCGGAAGCGGAGGAGACGGTGCCGACCGGCACGCCGACGGTGCCGACCGGCACGGCGCCGTACTTTCGCCAATGAGCCCAACTCTGCCATGGGAGAGCAACAGGAGCCTCAACCCCACCGAGGACGATCCAATCGTCTGGTCGCACCTGAAGCAACGATGGATGATGAAGAGTGAAACGGACGCGTTCAATAGAGAGAAGAAGGAGATGGATGAAGCCCTTCGGAAGAAGGTTAGAGAAGTGCTAGTACGCAAAGGTAAATCCAAGGTTGATGATAGCACACCGGTCTCCGATAGGTATACAATGGATCGACTTCTCGCTATGGAACGTCCTTTGACATATGATGATCTTATCACCTTTGAATCGATCCTTACTGATAGTGAGAAGGAAGAGTTAGACAAAGACTGCTTTCTGACCATCCATAGGTCTAGGCTGAACGATGGAAGGAATCCTAATAGAGGTGCCGACCGGCACATGCAAGGTGCCGATCGGCACAGTACACTACCACGCGTCCTGACCGACTGGGAAGACCTCCAAGAGAAGATTCTGCACAAGAACACCAGAGGTTTTGGATGTAAGTGTTTTTACTGTATGAAAGACCATCAGAGGTAGATTGAGAATTATCTAACAGATCCTGAATGCATCCCTGCGACTTTCGTCTTTGATGATGGCTTTCCCGTTGCTAAAGGGCGCATGACCCCTAAAGAGATCAATGATGAAATTCAGAGGCGTATTGATAGGGACAATGCTGCAAAGAGGAGAGCACGCAACCTGGCAGATCTAGAAGCGTATTTTGCAAGGAACGATAGGCGTGCCGACCGGCACGGTCACTGTGCCGATCGGCACGACGTCAAGGTTGTGAATTTCGTTGAAATATCTGATGATTCCTCTGATGATGAGCCAGACCCTAAGCGATCAAAAGAAGTAGAGGAAGTTCGGCGTTCCGCTCGTCTTTCTTCAAAGCCAAGAGCAAGATATACCTCGGAATCAGTGAGCTATATAGAGGCATCCCCTGCACATGAACACCCATTAGCTAATCTTGTTGCAAAGGATGAAGAAGATCCCGAAGAGGATCCAGAAGAAGATCCCGAGGAGGAACCAATGGAAGATGAGCCAGAACCTACTAATTCCGAACCACCCAGTGCAGAAGGAGCTACAGGAGGCCTTGCAGGAGCTCAAGGAAGTGCAGGACCGCGTTATCAGGTGAATGGCGCCTCGTGCCGATCGGCACGGGCTCCGTGCCGACCGGCACCTCGGGGTTTTGACAGAAACTCGCCCCTGAGGGATGAGCGTCATGATCGTCCTGCCAATTGTTGCCCAATCTGCAGAAGAAACATCGAACGTCTCTATTATGATATGGAGAGATGCTATAGGCACCATCGGGACATTGATATAAGGATTGATGACATAGAGAGCATGGCCGCGGCGGATTACTCTTTTCTCATGAGGAACATTCGAAGCATCTTTAGCATGTTGAGGAGGCATGGCATTTCAGATTAGGTTGGTCTAGTCGTTTTTCTTTTGCAATAGGGACATTGCAAGGTTTGAGTGTGGGGGATTCGCCCTTACACTTCTTAAGGTCGTTTGCTTCGATTTAGTATGGTTTGAGTTAGTGTGTGAAAGTGTGAGAGTTTTCTTAGAGAGATTTGAGATGGTGTGCTTAGTCAAGCTTCGAGGTCAAGAATTATTGCAATGTCTTGAATAAAGTTAGTGTTAGTTGTCGAATCGATGTGTTACCCCATATTCTTGATTTTGTTTTTGACGATCGTTTTGCCAATCTACTTGAGTTCATTGAATAATCGCTTGGCTTTATATACCCACTTTTCGAAAACCCCTTCTATCATCATAAGTTGAAGCATGTAGCTAAGGATTTGATATTATGCCTATTACACTAAGCCAAATGAGATGAGAGAAGCCCACACATAAACCTTTGATAGGAAGACGTCTTTGTCAACTCTTTGCTCTTGATTACGACTAAGCTAGAAGGGAGAAGTTTCATTTGTTCATCTCAGTTTGCTAGCCATCTATCATCAAATTCTTTCTACCCAAAAACCGACATTTCATCGTTTCTCCCTCCTCCTTGATACAACCTACAAGCAAATGTGAAGTCTAAACAGATTTCGATCCAAAATATGCTCTGATAGCAGTCTGCAAGGAAATAAAAGAAGAAAAAGAAGGAAAAGAATTAAATTGGTCAGGTGCCGACCGGCACAGGTCTGTGCCGATCGGCACAAAAGGAAAAATAAAGGAAAATGGTCAAAAAGAAAGAGAATAATGAATATCAAAGGAAGCAGACTGCATAAAGAGTTAAAATTCTAAAAAGATCTGTATATGCTTCAGGCTTGATCCCTTCTTAATTCTATTTCATTCATTCTCGATTGTTTCCTTTTCCCTTGATCCTTGTGCTTATACTCTGAAGTCCTATGATGAAAACCCCCTTTTAGAAGGCATGATTGAGCGAATTGTTGACTTAGTTGTTCTTTCGATTCAATTTGGTTATATTACTTTCCAAGATCCACAAAAGAGCCTTATATTGTAGAATAGGAGAGGGAAGGAAATACATTTGAGCGATTGAGTGAAGTCTGAAACTTTTGCGTTCTTCTTACTTGATATGAAGGGAGATAAAAATATTCGTTTGGTAAGCCTTGTGATTGATTTGGTCGACTCAAGTTTTGAGGTGAAATTGTTTTCAAAAATCGAGAGAAAGTCTTGTGGAGGGATACTAATTCGACGAGATGATTGACATTGGCTAAGTTGAAGACTCGTGAGAGTTTTTGCTTCTTGACATGACGAAAGCACGGTGATGATTTTCTTGATTCGTGTTGCTCGAGGACTAGCAATGATTTGAGTGTGGGGGAGCTGTTGGTGCTTTCTAGGTGCACATTTTATATGACAAATATGGTGTTTTTAATACTTTATTATGTCATAATTGCTAACAATTAACCCCCATTATCATATATATGCGTAGTTTCTGTGTATTCGGAAGATTTGCAGGAAACAGGTGAAAATTAAGAGACTACGAGTAAAGAGCTGCCGGAGGCCCGAAGAACGAGGAAATTGGAGTCCGTGCCGGTCGGCACGGCCTGTGTGCCGACCGGCACCATGGGGGTCGGGCTCCAAACTTGAAGCCCACTCGGAGAATATGAAGCCCAGAAGAAATATCAGAGTCGGAGTCGGTGAAATCGAGCCCACAACCAAAAGAGACTATAAAGAGGAGATCTTGGTCGCGAAGTAAAGGGAGACGGACAGATACAGAGGTTTTGACCTAGGTTGAAGGTTGTGGCGGCGAAGACGGCGATCACCGATCATCACCACCAAAAAGGAAGACTGTGCCGACCGGCACACCTCCGTGCCGATCGGCACCTGTGGGACCACGCCAAAATCCTGCATCCTACTGTACCCATGTTCATGTGTTGCAGTATGATGCGTGAGTAGATCTCATATTCTCTCCGTAGCGAGGGAATCTGGTTATGTAACTCTCACGCTTACAATACTCTTTTGATGTGTTTGGTCTATGTGATGCTTTGAACTCGTATCCGATCAATGCGTGTTTATCACATAGTGCAAGAAACCAGTGGGGAGCTATTAGTACCTTGTCGTGACAGGACCGGGGCGAACGAAACCATCATGTCTTGTAGAATACTAAACCTATCAATTGAACCATGACCTGAGTTGCATGCCAGTACCCCAAACCATAGGAGAGAATCCTTTTCATAACCTTGATACAACCGCAGGCCCTTTCATCTCTAGCTGTTAACCACCCTTTCCACACACACCTTTGCCATATTAATTTAGTAGTTTAAATAATAGTTTAAGTCCCGCTTGTTCTCTGTGGTTCGATATTAAACCTTGGAATACTCTAAGGGAAAAAGTGCTACAACTGTACACCGTCCTCTTGCGGTATATAAGTGGGTGCGTACAAACGACCAACAGTGATGCCGGTGCGTCGTCTCTTCCGCCGGGATTCGTCGAGCATGTACTCCTCGCGCTCGGCGACAAGTGCAGCGCTGACCACCGCCGGCGTAGCCGCAATGTACAGCAGGAGTGGCTCCTTGTCCCGGGGCGCGACCAAGACAGGTGCCGAGGAGAGGTAGGCCTTTAGTTCTTGAAACGCGGCCTCGGCTTCGGGGGTCCATTGGAAATGGTCTTTCCGCTTCAGCAGCTTGAACATGGGTAGGGCGCGCTCGCCGAGCCTCGCGATGAAGCGGCCGAGCACGGCCATGCAGCCTGTCAGCTTCTGGACGTCCTTGAGGCGGGTGGGTGGGCGCATGTTTTCGATGGCCTGAATTTTTTCCGGGTTAGCTTCTATCCCCCGGTGCGAAACCAGGAAATCGAGTAGCTTCCCCGCAGGTACGCCGAACACGCATTTCGCCGGGTTGAGCTTGACCCACTTGTCGCGCAAGTTGTCGAATGTTTGCTTTAGATCGGACAGCAAGGTCTCGCTCTTATGCGACTTGATCACGATGTCGTCGACGTAGGCCTCTACGTTCTTCCCGAGTTGCTCATCAAGTGTTTTGCGCATTGCTCGTTGGAACGTAGGGCCCGCGTTCTTTAAACCAAAAGGCATAGTCACATAACAATAACACCCCGCTGGGGTCATGAATGCCGTTTTTTCTTCGTCCCCCCTAGCCATGGGAATCTGGTGATACCTAGAGTTCGCATCTAACATACAGAGTAGGTCACAACCTGCGGTTGAGTCGACTACTGTGTCTATGCGTGGTAGCGGGAACGGGTCCTTGGGGCAGGCTTTGTTGAGGTCGGTGTAGTCGACGCACATGCGGAGCTTGCCGTTGCTCTTGGGGACGACCACCGGGTTTGCCAACCAGGTGGGATGTAGGACTTCTCGTATGAAGCCGGCCTCGAGGAGCCGGCGGATTTCCTCCCGGATGAACATCTCTCGTTCCGGGGCTTGGCGCCGAGCTTTCTGCTTCACCGGCCGAGCAGCCGGGCTGACCTTCAACTCGTGCTCAATCACCTCCCTTGGTATGCCGGGCATATCAGACGGCACCCAAGCGAAGACGTCCGCGTTCTCCCGAAGGAAGGCGACGAGCGCGAGTTCCTATTTGGGGTCGAGCTCGGCCCCGATGGTGACGTTCTTAGAGCCGTCCCCGTTGACGGCGACCTGCTTGGTCTTCACCGGCTCGCCAGCCGTCATCTTTGAGCGCTTGGGGGAGGACTTGACCGCCGCCGGGACGTCCCTGAGGTCCAGATCCGCTTCCGCCGCCTTCTCGGCAGCCAGAATCAGCTCGGTACACGCGATGGCACTCTTGTAGTCGGCCCGGACCGTGATCACGCCCTTGGGCCCCGGCATCTTCATGGTGAGGTAGGCGTAGCATGCCATGAACTTGTTGAGGGCCGGGCGCCTGAGGATGGCGTTGTACGGGAGGTCGATGTCCGCCACGTCGAACACCACCTTCTCCGTGCGGAAGTTGTCCTTGGTGCCGAACGTGACCGGGAGCGTGACCCGCCCGAGGGGCTAGGCGCGTCCCGGGAGGACCCCGTGAAAGGGCCTTGAGGGCTCCAGGTCAGTCTTGCTGCCCTGGAGCATCTCGTACACCTTCGGGGTGATGAGGTTGATGCTCGCACCGCCATCGACCAGCGTGCGAGCGATCCTCTTGTTGCACACCGTCGGAGCGACGATGAGCGGGAGCCGGCCGTCCGAGTTGTCGGGGCCGACCAGGTCGCTTCGGTCGAAAGTGATCGATGCGTCCGACCACTTGACCGAGCGGGCGGGAATGGTTCCCGAGTTCAGAGCGCACACCTCGCGGCGGAGGAGTTTCACCTGCCGCTTGGAGGTGATGGGCGCGGAGCCGCCGCAAATGACCGCGACGGTGTCCTCGTGGTCCTGGAAGAGGAGAGCTTCCTCGTCCTCCTAGGACCCCTTCTCGTTCCCCGCGCGCTCCTCTTTGCGCTTCTTGCGCTTCTCCGCGTTGGCGAGGATGTACTTGCACTCCGTTTGGTCGTGGAACGTGGAATCGTGGAGTGCGCAGTACTTCCCCGTGGTGGGAGCCTTCTCACCACCCTTGGCCGCCTTCGGAGCCATGGGAGGCTTACCGCCCTTGGCGCCCGATGGCGCTGTGGCCAAAACTTCGCCCGCCTTCCGCTTCTTGGCGAGCTTCTTCTTCTGCTTCCTGGACAGGGGACGGTCATCGTCCTCGTCCTCCTTCTCCGGGTCGGAGTCATGCCAGGCCTGCGCTTCCTGCCGGCGCGCGCAGCGGTCGACCAGCCCGAAGAGCTCAATGACGGTTTGGGGCTCATGAACCCCGAGCTCGCGCAACACGTCCTTGTCGCGCACGCCGTGGGCGAACGCTGATATGACCCGCGCCGGGTCAATGTTGGGGATGGTGTTGCGGACGTGGCTGAACCGTTGCACGAACTTGCGCAGCGGCTCATCCTTCCGCTGAATGACCTTATCCAGGTCAATCTGCGTGCCAGGGCGCTTGGCGGTGCCCTGGAAGTTGACGAGGAAGTCGCGGCACAACCCCTTCCACGACTTCACCGATTCGGGCGGTAGGTTCATGAACCAGGACCGTGCCGAGTCCTTGAGCGCGAGGTGTAAGTAGTTGGCCATGACGTCCTCCGAGCCCCCGGCCGCTCGCACCGCGGTAGAGTAGATCTGCAGGAACTCGGAGGGAGGTGCGGTTCCGTCGTACCGCTCCGGTATGTCCGGGTGGAACTTGTTGGGCCACGTCACGCTGCGCAGCCTCTTGGAGAGGGCCGCACAACCACCGGAGTACGTAACGCGGCGACCTTCACTCTCCGCGCACCGCCTCCTGTCTGGCGGCGGTGAGGCAGACGAGCCGGACGACGGCGCGCGTGTCGAGTAGGAGGACTGCGCGCGATGCCTTTCGTGGCGCCGCTCTCGGGTGCGCTCGATGCTGACGCGAGCGTCTTCCCCGTCGCGGCGGCGTCCCCCCAGCTTCCGCCGGAGGTCGTCCTGGCCACGACGAGGCGTTGTCACGGAGTAAGAATAGTCCTCCGTGCCCGTGTGCGTGCGCTCGGTAGGCACGTACATGGGACCCTCCGAAGAGGAGTTTGCGCGCGAACGCGACGGACCCGATTTGGATCTCGCCTGGCGCCGCGCCGTGTCCACCATCTGGGCGACGTCCCGAAGCCAGGGCCCGGCCGGCGCACCCTCTGCCAGTTCCGGCAGTGGATTGTGCAGCAGGTCCCTCGCCCGGTCCAGCGCTGCCGGTGGGGTCAAGCTGTCAAAAGAAAGGCGCCGCGCGGGAGCGGCGCTGCTCGTGCTCGGGTGAGGCGGTCCGTCCGCTGGGCGGCCGCTGGGAACTCGTCTGCGAGCGAGTGCGGCGCTGGGGCCGCGCGCCCTCCGCCCCGCTCAGCCGAGCAGGTCGGGGAGGACGCGAGCCCTTGGCCGCCTTCACCGTAGGCGGCTGGTCCACCATGATCTCCTCATCCACCGACTCCGAGACGGAGCGGCGCCGAGGATGCACGTCCTCGTCGCTCGAGGACCTCCGACTGACTCGTCCAGCCATGGCGAGGAAGATCGGACGCGAAGAAGAAACACAGGAACTACGACGCCCCCCTACCTGGCGCGCCAAATGTCGAGGTGTGGAAACCACGGCAAATGGGGGCCTAGCACGGCCTCCCTTTGAGATTCGGAGGGGAGCAAACGGTTCTAAGTGTAGGAATCGCGATCGAGAGAGAAGAAGAACACAAGCGTTTACCCAGGTTTGGGCCACCGGAGGTGTAAAACCCTACGTCCTGCTTGTCTGGTATTGCTCAAGTGTTGTGTGTTGCTTTCATGGTACAAGGCACCCCCCCTTTTATAGTGCAAGGAGGGGCCGGACCCGTTCATGGGTCGTTATGAGGGCGCCGGTTGGCAGCCCTTCTCCGCCCGGGATGCCGGACGTCCATTCTGCTGTCAGCGGGCTTCGCTCACCCTGCCTTCATGACTTCCGCCGTCTTGTCTTGTCGTCCGTACAGCACGCGCGCAGCAGCCGGGGCGGCGAGGCGCGGAAGTGCGCCGGATGCGAGGGATGGTTCTCCGATCCGCGCGCCACCCGTACTGCGGCAGGCGGCGCACGTCATCCCACGCTCCCGCGCCAGCCTAAACTGAGCGCTACAGGGCTACGACCGGTCGGGTCGTGTCCATCAGTCACATCCCTGCGCGGCGCGCACGCGCATTGAAGTCCAGCGACCCACCCGCGCGGCCGCGCGGGCTGTCGCTGGCAGGTGGGACCCCTTCTGCAAGGAATCCCCGCGCCCTGGATCCGCGCGCACTGTTACCGCACGAAATCCAGGGCGTCTCGTCGAGCCGCGGCGCCTTTTAAGACGTTGCGAGCGACCGCCGCCACGCGTCGGGCTCCCACGGTTCGTAGGACCCCGTCCTTATCCGCGCCCCGCGGAGGGTCGCGGTATCGGCAGGGCGCAGCCACGTGGCTACGCCGGACGGCTCGCCCCGGGGCGGGTCGTGCTATCGGCAGGGCAGGGCGTAGCCACGTGGCTACGCCGGGCGGCTCGCGGCCGCGTGCCATCCGAGAACCAAGCGCCCCGCGCCAGCCTGCTGGGCCGTCTCGGCCTGTTTGGCGCGCGGCTGTCTTCCCCGGCCCAAGAAGGATTCGGGCCGGCCTTTTGACCGGGGGAGTGGGGACCCTGGTTCCCAGTACACCGACACCATACATATCTACCATCTAGATGGATGGTAGATATGAATGAATTCTTTCAGCTGCGGAAATTAGAGTATTCGTGAAGTAATAATCCTCTCCGAAGAAGATTATCATGCATCTCTGTTCGATGGCTCTGGACAATTTTCTTCTAAATCTGCTTATCGTGCCTACTTCAATGGTCATCGCTTTTGAGCCTTGGCGCAGGTTGTGGAAATCTTAGGCTCCGACAAAGTGTAAAATGTTTGTTTGCCTTGCTATTCGAAATAGATGTTGGACAGCTGATCATCTCGCCATACGAGGATCACCACACTCAAGCCAGTGCCCATTGTGGGATCAAGAGGACGACAATATTCAGCACATACTCACTAGTCTTTTTGCACTTCAATTCTGGTTTAAAATCCTGAGCCCTCTCGGATTGCAAAGCTATGTAACTTTGAGGACTGAGGAATCTGACTCCCAAGCGACTGAGTCACTGAACGCCTGCAGCTGAGAGCGCTGCCTGGCCGGCGTGTTGCCTGCCACTGCAGCAAGCAAACATGCCCCGAATGCACCAGCATGCCACCACAATAAGTTCTTTACGATTAGAGTTTTACTTTTAAGAAACAAATACTAATGCAAATACTACAGCGTTCCACGCACGCCTACACTGGCAACAAATGTAGATGCTCACTAGGTGATATCCCGCGCGTTGCTGCGGAACAATAAAAATAATACAAAATAAATAAATCTAAATAATTGTCAAAAGTGTTGCATGCTCGGAAGTTTGCATAGATAATATGATATGTATATCATGTCTAATTGCTAAGTGATTCCTAAATTTGGAGGTTCACTATTGAGACTGAAAACATTGTGTTGAATATAAATGAATGAACAGATAAAAAAACTTCGGTGAGCTTCATGGTACAGGTCGTAGCATCATGATGCGATACGATAGGCAAAGGCAAAAGAAAGTGGCACAAATCAAACTCTATTACTATTTTCTAACTATATCCCAACGTACATTTTTATCTTGATGTGGTAAATCAAAAGTTACTGCTAGAAGTGCAAACGTAATATCGAGAGTGCAAAAAATAATCAACAAAATTGCAAAATCGTCACACACATCCTGATGACCAGACATAGCACAAAATTTAACCTGGGTTTTACCATCCTGGGTCTCCTCCATGAGACATTTGATTAAGAAGTAGAAAGACATGAGCAGACAAAGTGATCTAAATCAATAAAAAGACGCAGATTAAAGCACACACATTCATAGGGGAAAAGAGGACAGAAAACGCAAAGCACTTGGGGTAGTATGCAGTAAGAGAAACTTTTGGGATCAGAAAAAACAATTCAATAGAGGCTGTAATGATCCCAATTTCCTTCTTGGAAAACCAAATAAAAAGGAGAAAAGGAGGACAATATTTTCCTGGCTTGTGGGGGTGGGGGGAGAATTTTTATGAAGCCATGAACTTAAGAGATTTTATGGCTCGGATTTATGTTGTTGAAAATTGCTGATTGGCCACCTTTCAATTAGTTTTAATGGGAGACGATATGAGAAAGGAAGCTGCCACAAAATTAATAGATTAATGGCTTAGATTTATATTGTTGAAAAATGCTGGCTGTTTAAGACGTTACAGCAGTAGAAAATTCAAGCCATTTGTGTAATATGAACTAAGGTAAGTGGCGGCGGTTTTCATAGAGCTGGAGCATGCTTTTAATTACTTTGACGCTCATTAGAAGGGGGGCTGTTGATTTTCCCATATAGGCTGAGGGAGGGAGGGATCTGGACGGCCAGAATGAAATGGAATGGAGAGATGGGATGGCTGTGAAATTGAGGTGATGTGGCTTAACGTGGTGCTAGTTTTATAGTAATAAGTGACATGTAGTGGGTTGCATCTATATCTCTACTACATAATAAGTTTCAACGGGGTCGTCTGATTTTGTTTTCGTCGTTCGTCGTGCCTGCCGAGTCTTTTTCGTGAAAAAACCGAGTTTGTTATGTAAGGTGGTCTTTCTTCGCGTCCGCCTGCCGCGTACTCCGATTGGATGCGCGCGTTGCTCCCCTCTGGTTTTCGCACGACTCGCCTCTCTCGCGCTCGATCCAAGAGCGATCCACCCCCTCTGTGTTTCCTTCTCTCTCCTTAGAAGATCTAGAATCTAGCTAACAGATGCACAAGTTCGAACCGGAGGCACACAAGTTCGAATTTCGCTGCTGCAACCATGGTCCTTGACAGTTTGAAGGAGAGGCAGGCACATTCTGTCGCAGACCCTGCGGTGAGCTCGTCCACAGATCGCTGCCGCCGCCATCTCTCTAGACATCGGACGTCTAAAAGCACATCACGTACTTCCGGCAGGATGCCGGAATAACCGCTGATGACCTGGGTCCTGGGACACAAATAGACGTCGATCAGAGGACGTCGGTATGGAGCCGAGAGTCACGTTCTGCAGCCCTTGCGGCTCGCGCACGTCAAAACTCTCAGGTGATGGTTAACTGTAATCCTAGATGTATCGCCGCCGTGCTTGGTTACTGATCACAACGCGTTTCCCGCATGTACAAGGAAGGTCAATAGGGCTACAGGATTTCTGATCAGCGTAGAGACTATCCGTGTTCGCTCCGCCGTGCACAGCCATTGTGTTGCAGTTTCAAGGTTCGATTTTCTCATCCTTTCTTGAGCATTCCTAGATGCCGATCAACATTAATCCTAGACGCCATTTGCTGACCACTGCCACAGAACAGGTGATTAGCGACGGGTTTTTAGGGTCATTAGCGACGGGAAACGCACCGTCGATCTTATCACGTCGCTAAAGGGTACCATACAGCGACGGGGAATTGCACGTCGGTATAACTCCATAGCGACGGGTCCTGATCCCCGTCTGTAACATGTATAGCGACGGGGTAGTAAAACGCGTCGATTGATCTTTAGCGACGTGTTTTGGTTCACCCGTCGATAGAACGTTAGCGACGTGTTTTGCTTCACCCGTCGACAGGTCGTAGCGACGTGTTTTGCTTCACCCGTCGACAGGTCGTTAGCGACGTGTTTTGCTTCACCCGTCGAGAGATCGTTAGCGACGTGTTTTGCTTCACCCGTCGACACATCGTTTCGACGGGTTACTGAATACCGTCGCTAGGTCCTAGCGACGGGTTTAGCAGTCACGTCGCCACAGAACAGGTCAGCCATATATGAATATAGAGCGTCCAACAGAACACAGCATATAGAGAACAGATCGACCAGCCAGAATATGACATACAAAGATGGAGCATGTCATGAACAGACTCACATATAACCATCCCATACAGCAGAAAACAAACGTCGTGAACAAACACAAATCCCCTGCAGTGCCAGATTAGTCTTAGGGTGCACAGCTGATGCTAAATGTCTACATCTAAAAAGTTACACATGAAAAGCACGTATTCCTTTTGATCAGGCTAGCTGCATCTTGATGCCTTCATATCGATCCAAACTTTGCGAGACCAGGGTTAGCTGCAAAACATCACAAAGGATAACTGAAAACTGAAAGAGACACACACCAAACCTGATCATGTATCAGAAGCTACGCACCAAACTGAAAGAGCTAAAACTTACATGTCATTCTCAGCTGGCACGACCTACGTCATGGAACTCCCCATCCTTAGGAATGACCTTGGTCATGAAGAAGGAGGCAATCCGTTCTCGAAGGTCTGAGAGCGCAGTATCGTCAAGTGCATCGGTAGTCAAGATGAAGTCCTGAAATAAAACATGGAAGAAGCATATGCATAAGAATGCATTAACTGTATTTGAGACAGATTACTTAGTAGAAAATAGTCAAGATGAGGCTTAGTAGAAAATACCTCGGGTTTTTTTAATTTGGCTGACATGGTAGCAGCATAGAGCAAGTGATAGGCTGTGTAGAAACCACAAGTTTTTGCCCCCCAAGGCTGCTGGTGGCACTGCAGTTATCAATGAAGAGGCTTTAGCGAATTGAAATTAATATAAGTACAAGAAATAGATGAAAACTGTAAGTATGTCAGAGAAAGATAACCTGAAAATTTGTTATATGATTTAATTCTCCTAGCTTCCTTCTTGGATCATTTTGAATAAAGTTTGCAAAAGACCTACATGCATGCAAATTAATATTTAGAGTTAGGAAAACATTAGAAATTAAATTACCATGTCAATATAGGTACACTTACTCATCAAGCAGCTTAACCAAGGTATCAAAGTTATTTCCCTTAAGAGAGTTCATGTACCAAACGGTGCTCCACTTTAGGCTGATCACCACAGCTATATAATGTCCGCCGGTATTGCAGGCGAACATCAAATATTTTTTCTTGCTGAAGTTTGCTAAAGACAATGCCTTTTCCACATAGCTTCTTGCAAACGATCTATCTTCTTCAATCACCGAGAAAGAAAGCAACTGAGGGTCAAGAACAGCTACTGGCTTATTCTCTTTTTGTACTTTTTGAGCCAGGTACCTTATACAAGATAAATGAATCACTAATTATTAACTGAATATTCACAAGGAAGTATCAACACTTACACTTACACACACAATCTTTAAGCAAAAGCAACACTTGATTTCATTTAAGAACAAGGAGTCGAGGGGATAAGCATTTCATGTGTTCCAGCAATAAACCTAGGATGTGCATTTCAGTTTGGAGAAAGAATACTTACAAACTGAAGCTTCTTACGATGGAGATGTCCAAGGCGTCAAAGTTGAACAGATCATATAGGTCTGCGTAGTCAACAGGGAAGACGTCACCTGAAGGCCTTAAGAAATGTTGGGACTTGAAAGAAACTGAAAAGCTATGTTTCCCGTCTTTACAACCACTCGCATACAAGTTATGGAGGCTAAGACAACTAGGTCCTGCCTTCCGAAGATCAGCTGGACTCATCATCGGTTTGCCATAGCAGTATGCAGCGTTTGCCTTTGCCCATACTGATGGCAGTGGCGGCTTTGGGATCCCCGGCTTCTTATAGCTTCCAGCGGCACTTTCAGGGGACGTGGAAGTCACCTTTGCCTTCTTCTTTTCTGTGCCTATGTTGTCACTTCTTGCTCTTTTAGGTTGCTGTACTTTGTCTTTTATCTTTCTGTCACTTCTTGCTGTCTTTCCTTCCTGTTCTTTGTCAGGCTTCCCATGCTGCCCCTTGGTTCCTCCTCGAGGTTTGGGTGGACTTTCAGGGTCTGAAGCCTGCATCTCCATTGGATTGAGCACTATCCGGGACCTCTTCCACTGAATTCTTTGAAGCAAAGCTTGGCCAAGTGATGTTATCTCATCATTTGGGGGGAATTCCAGCTCATCATCCCGATGGCCCTTACGCACAAGATCCACAAATACCACAGCACAATCATTCTCTATATTGGTGGAATGCAGCACCTTCTGTTTAGGGTGAACTAGTCCCCTTGCCACCTCAACCTCATGACCTCCAATGGTGCTCATAAGAGCGCATGGTGTTGGCTCCGAGATGAGGTTTATAGAGTCTGGTTCATCAAATCCCGTGTGACGCATCATCTCGTCATACAGATCATGCTCGCCATTGCCAACGGACGCACAACTGCTCTTATGTGCTTCTCCCGGGCTTACTTGATTTGGGCTTGGAGAAATCGGCACAATCTTGAGCCCTTGAGCTGCAAGGATGCTGGGTATCTTCGCTATGATGTCCTCTGTCACTTGAGCGCGAAGATTTTCTGTTATCTGCTTCAAATCTTCCTTACTAAGACCCTTCTTCTTGTTGTATCCGGGCCAGCTCTTCCATCCATCGTAGCTCGAGAAGCCTCTAACCCGACCTGCAAGGAACAGAACCATCTAAGCAATAGTGTTGATGCAACAGAACCAGCCATCTAAAACTGGACAGAAAGAATGCATAAGAGGACCGCAGCGACTGACCTGGGTGTTCTTTGTTCCCCAGTCCTTTGGTCAATGAATCATGTTGAATGTCGTCATTGCAAGTGTCATCTTCACTAAATTGTTTAATCCTGTCCGAGACTTCTTTGGTTTCCTGGCTCTTGAAACTAATCTCTCCATTGTCCAGGAGCACCCCTCTTGCTCGCAACCAACTCTGTGACCGGCCCGGGTACAAGTGCCACGGATTCGGCTTGCCCTCCTTAGCTAACTGTGCATCCTGAGCTTCCCACTTGGGGATTTTCCCGTCATATCCTGCTGTTCCCAATCTGTGTGGATGCTTGTTCTTCCCCCGAAGCTGCCTGAACTTGTCACTTTCCTGTATGGACAGAATGCATATTAGATTAGCATTATTCAATTTAAGAAAACTAGACATTATTATGGAAGGGAAACAATGTAACAGAGAAAGATAACCTGTTTAAACACATCTGTGCTCTTCAATTTGACAAAAGCATCCCAATCTTCTTTCTTCAAATATTTGAAGCGCTCAAAGGGAGAACGATCTTGTAACATGAACTCATTGATGAGTTTGCTCTTGTGGTCCCTCCAACACTTAGCAATTCCTTTCATAGCTCTCTTGAATGCTTTCAGATACATATCCTCACTGAACTCTAAATATGGCATCATCCAATTATCAAACAGGTCTTTCTTTCCCTCCTTTTTGAGAGCACCAAAGTTTGGAAGCACTAGTGACACCTTCTGTCGAGCAATCAGACCTGAGAGCTTCCTCATCCTTCTTTTTTCAGTTTCAGCAACAGGCATCCCATCTTCTCGTATTGCTGTCACTACCATTTTATCAATAGGCCACTGGGCCTCAGATCGTGATCTGAGGCTATCACTCCCAGAATCTGAATCAGATGACTCGCTGGAACCATCTTCATCACCTGAGCATGACTGTTCATCGGAAGACATCTACAAGATAGCACATACAAATTAAGAATGGTCATGCTGAATCCTTCACTGAATCTCCAGCTCCCAATCCAGTGAAACAAGAATGCAGGAAACTATTAGAAAAAACTTGCCTTCGTCGTTCGCGTTTGCTGGCGGTGCTCCCCGGCTCGGATTCCTCAGGCTGTCGGAGCCGGGGTCGAGGGTGAGGGCGTCGGGGTCGGAGTCGAGGGGGACGGCGGTCGGGGTCGGAGTCGACGGGGACGGCGGTCGGGGTCGGAGTCGACGGGGACGGCGGTCGGGTCGGAGTCGACGGGGACGGCGGTCGGGTCGGAGTCGACGGGGTCGGGGTCGGAGTCGACGGGGACGGCGGTCGGCGGCTAGGGTTTGGATGAGTCGAGGAGGAGAATGAATGGCGCCGGGGTCGACGAGGAGAACGGCATTGCGGTGGAGCTGGAGATGGACGGAGTCCGGATCTAGAGGAGGCCGCGTACGGCGTCGGGGTCGGAGTCGAGAGGCTTGGCGGTCGGGGTCGGAGTCGAGGGGGAGGAGCACGGCGTAAGCTGGGCAAATGGCGGCTAGGGTTTGGAATGAGCCGCGCGCGAAAATCATAAGCCTCCCAATTGCCAAAAAAAAAAAAAAACAAGATACGTTTGCCTGTTTCGAACTTGGGACCTCCCAGTCAAGACCGTGCAAACCTGCACCCATTAACCACTCGGCCTTGCCTTTGGTTTTGAAATCAAAAGACAAATATAATTTTTATAGACAATATTATTTGTATGGTATATTAAACGGCGGAACCCGACCCTCACTGGAACCCTACCTCGCCCTTCTCAATCGCCGCCGCACGGGCAAACCCTAACTCGCCGCCGCTCCCTCACCAGATCTCGGCCTTCTCCCTAACTCGCCGCCGCTCCCTCACCAGATCCGGTGGAGCGGGATGGCTCCGGTGACAGGAGATGGCTCCGGCGACGGCGGCGTCGGTGCCGTCGGTGGGGACGGCTCCGACGTTAGCAGGTCGGAAGCATCTTGCTTGGAGGCCTTCATCGGCAGCCTGATATCATTTCCCAGCGGTGGGGACGAGGCCGAGGATGCGGACGAGGCCGAGGATGCGGACGAGGACGCCGACGAGGCCGAGGATGCGGACGAGGACGCCGACGAGGCCGAGGATGCGGACGAGGACGACGACGAGGACGACGACGGCGACGACGACGACGCGGACACCGGTTCTGGGGGAGGAACGTCGTCATCAGTCTCCAGCCTGCAGGTGAGTTATCGGCACTGCCTAACCCCACCTCCCCCCCCCCTCCCCCCACCCACCCACCCAGATGATCTTGTCTGATTACCAGTGCTGCTCCTGCTAATGACGTTGTCTTGAGGTTTGGCAATAACATATGATAGTTTTTCACAGTCATATGATAAGTTAAATGCTTGCCTGCAACAAATCATTTAAGTTTCACAGTGATAATTGTTAAACAGTTAGGCTTGCTTTCTTGTTCATGTTTTCTAGGCTAATTTGATGCATAATTTTCTGAATTGTCTTAGCTTCCACCGGAGATTGAAGAAGAAGGGTGGGCCGGCGTGGATACAACAACACATTTGCGCTGTTTCTGTGGATTGCAGCCACGCAAGAAGGTCTGCTACGCAGGAAAGGATACAGGTCGCCGTTTCTACGGCTGTCCTCTTGAGGTAAAAGCCTTGATGTTGCCCTGCATCTTACACATTATTACAACAATAAGAATTGTGAAGATGGATCAGGGCAGTTATTCATTGATGTGTTATTCCTTATCTGCAGGAAGATGAAGAGCAGTGCAAATTTGTCTCATGGGTGGATTTGGAATGGCCAGAAAGGGCGCAAAAATATTTTGTGAATGTGTGGAAAACTGCTCGTCTGTTTCGGAAAGATGGAGACAGAACCCGGGCTGAGCTCAATGTTGCCACTGCAGTCAGGAATGAAGCACTTGAAGAGAAGGAGGCAATGAAACGGCAGGAGGAGCTGGAGATAGCAAGGGCCAAAACACTAGCTGCATGTGTCTGCCGCCTTTACCAGGGAAAGATGCGGCGTGAAGCTTCAGAAAAGGAGAAGGCAGTTGCAGAAAAGAACAAGGCACTCTCCGAAAAGGAGAGGGCATGGATGATCATTATCGCACTTACTGCGATACTGCTTCTGCTAGCTTGTGCGCTGTTCTACCTCATGTTGATGAAGTGACTTTGCTGGTGGTCAAGGGGAGGTCTGCGATTATGTGATGGATCATTTTGTAAACTGATGTTGGTTCATTTTGCTGCGACATCAGTATGTTCATATTCGTGTCATGTTAGGTTCGTCTAATCTGTTAGGACTGATGATATATTAATGTAATGAAGACATGTATTAAGGTACCTACTGATGTCAGCCAGGTCCTTATTAAGCCACTGGTGATATGTATTTGCAACCGGTGACATGTATTAAGACACTGGTTATAACATTATGATGGTGTTAAGCTTCTAATGATTCCATGTGTTCTGTAGATAGTGGGTGGACTGGTGACACTGGTTATAACATTACAGGAGCCTCCTCCTGCTCTGACTGCTCCTTGCTGGGTGCTGTTCTGCTGGTCTTCTTGAACCTGGGTTGATTCCACCCTTGCCTTCTTGCTGCTGCTGTTCTGCTGGTCGCGCTTGTCCATCGCCATGGGGCTGCCTGCAAGTGAGGAGTAGGAGTGCCTGCAAAATCTGACTGCTCCTACCCTATCTGGTCACAAATAAATGTTCCTAGTGCTGCAGAAGCTAGTGGGTGGACTGGTGATGTTTTCTTATGATGTTTCAAATACAGATCATGGTCAGGGGAAGATTTCGCCTTGGAGTCAGTTTGTTAGAGTTTGTAATATTGATCCATATCGATAGTAATGAAATGTTGCATCCTGTTTATATGGTACAATCTGAAAATATGCTTTTGTGCAGTACGCATGAGTGCATGGCCCTTTCTTTTTCCTTGTCTGATAACAAATGAGCAGGGAAGATTGCTAATACATTCAGATTGACACAAAAACCTCAAATGACAGTTTTCACATGAGATCCAAAAGAAAATTATGGCTGAGCTCAAAAGACTAATATGGCTGTCGATTGCATAAGATTCTTTTACAGGTGCTTTTACAATTCTGAGCAAGACCTCAAAGAACCAACAGAAAATTAATTAAGATTCTTTTACAGACACATATTTCATTATTTCACAGCCACACATAGAACACTTGAATATGGCTGAGCTCATTTTTTTTTTGGCGTTTCGGCACACGAATACCTTCTTTGTGGTCAGCTCGAAGATAAGGAGTTTTCTCACTTGGCAGGACCTCAGGCATGATTGAGGTGGCAAATGGGGGGATTTCGTCAAATTGATTGAACTCCTCCTCGTCTACAACATTTTCAACACCAACAATCCGCCTTTTCCCTGGAAGTACCACACGACGCTTCTTTTTGCATGTGTCAGGCACATAGAACACTTGTGTCACATCCTTTGCAAGCACAAAAGGCTCCTCCTTAAATCCAAGATGATCGAGTTTTACGCTAGTGAACCCATACTTGTCCCTCTGGACACCTCTTGTGCCCTGTACCCAAAGGCATTTAAACAAGGGAACCTTGAAAGTCCCATAGTCGAGCTCCCAAATTTCCTCAATTTGACCATAGTATGGACTTTTGGTCTGCATGTCATTGTCATATGCATCGATTCGGACACCACAATTTTGATGTATGCTCTTCTTGTCTTGGGCGATTGTGTAAAATGTGTAGCCATTTATCTCATATGCTTGGTATGTCACAATTGTGAATACAGGCCCTGCAGCAAGCTTACGAAGCAAGTCGCTCTTCTTTGTTCTCGACTGAGCGATCCAATCTCTGAACCAAATGTTGAACTTCGTCATGTGTTGGCGTGCCAACCATGCTTCATTCCGCTCGGGATTTTCTTCAAGAAGCAACTTCTTATGCTCTGCGATGTAATCGGACACTTCTTTCATATGTTGCAGCACAACGAAATGAGCTTGTTCATAAGACTTAAGATCAGGAGTGATTGCCTTTTGACCGATAGTTCCTTTACCAGCCAACCTTCCCTCGTGGGGAGACTTCGGTACACCAATAGGATCTTCTGGGTCAATGTAATTCATGCACCACTCAACCACCTCCTCTGTAGAGTAACCTTCCGCAATACACCCCTCGGGCGAAGATGGGTTCCTCACATATGACTTGAGAACCGCAAGATACCTCTCGTATGGATACATCTGATGTAGGAAAGCAGGCCCGAGGTACAAGACTTCTTTGACAAGATGTGCAGTAAGATGGACCATCATATCAAAGAATGATGGCGGGAAGAACATCTCAAGAAGGCACAAAGTGTTGATAAGGTTCTTTTGCAGGTCCTCAAGCGATGATGGATCTATGACTTTCTGCGATATTGCATTGAGGAAGAAGCATAGGCTCATGATGGCTTCTCGAACTTTTATAGGAAGAATGTTCCTGATCCCAACCGGAAGCAATGCAGTCAACAAGATATCACAGTTATGAGTCTTCGTCTTACCAATCCATTTGAGCTCTGTAACTGAGAAGAGCTTCCCAATGTTGGCTGAGTAACCAGATGGTACCTTTACGCTACAGAAGAACTCGCATAGTTCCTTTTTCTCTTTCTTGGATAGTGTGATGCAAGATGTAGGTAGATCTTCATCATTACTCTTGCGACAGAGCTCAGGTCTCAAGCCCATTTCCTTCAAGTCTGCCCGAGCGTTGGCATGATCTTTGGTCTTTCCCTTCATATTCAGCAAGGTGCCGACAAGACTATCATGGACATTCTTCTTGATATGCATCAAATCAATGCAATGTCGAACAACCAACTTCTCCCAGTATTCTAGCTCCCAAAATATAGATTTTTTCTTCCACAACTGCTTCTCCTCACCTTTAGCAGCACGTTTTCTCTTTCCAAGGATGGAATCTATTTGATTGACCTGAAAATGAACACATCTTCACCGCTAAAGTGCCTCGGAGCGGACCCCGTCTCCTTCGTGCCATCGAATTGAGACTTCATCGACCGGTATGCATGGGACTTGGGTAGGAAACGTCGATGCCTCATGTAGACCGTCTTCTTCGAATTGCGGAGCCAAATGCTCTCGGTGTCATCCAAGCACTCGGGACAGCCCTTTCCTCCTTTAATTTGCCCTGACACGGCATATAGCGCTGGGAGATCCTGGATCGTGCAAAACAACATGGCATGCAGCTTGAAGTATTCTCGCTTATACTGATCCCAGACCTCAACGCCATCACACCAGAGTGTTTTAAGATCATCCACCAATGGTCTAAAGTACGTATCGATGTTGATGCCAGGTTGCTTTGGACCAGAAATTAACACTGTCAACATGATGTATTTTCTCTTGTTGCAAAGCCAAGGCGGTAGGTTGTATATGGACAACACGACCGGCCATGTGCTATGGGCACTACTCATGTCACCAAACGGATTCATTCCATCTGTGCTTAGTGCAAATCTGATATTTCTCATTTCCTTCGCAAATGGTTTGTACTCTGAATCAATGTTGCGCCACTGAGTTGAATCTGCAGGGTGCCGAATGTATTCATCTTTGTTACGACCTTCCTTGTGCCAGCGGAGGAGCTTGGCCTCCTTGCTATTTGCAAACAAACGCTTCAGTCGGGGGATGATAGGAAAGTACCACACCACCTTCCGAGGAGGTCCATTCCGTTTACTGGCTACCGCTTCATCACCCCCATCCTTCCTAGGCTTGTAGCGAGAGGTTCCACAGTAAGGACAATGGGTTAGCTCTGCATACTCACCACGAAAGAGCATGCAATCCTCCTTACAAGCATGTATCTTCTCAACCTCTAACCCCAAAGGACAGATGATCTTCTTTGCTTCATATGTGTTTCCAGGCAGCTCATTTGGCTCAGGTAGCATGTCCCTCAAAAGATGTAACAATGCATTGAAGCTCCTATCTGACCAACAATGGGCTGCCTTCAACTGGAGAAGTTTGAGAACCGAGTACAACCGCGTGAAGTTCTTGTTACAACCAGGAAACAGGAGTTTCTTAGAGTCTTGCACCAACTCTTGGAACTTCGCAAACTCTCCATCACTGTACCCATCATTGCCCTCTGCGTCAAGCACCATCTGATCAACATTATCTATAATGTTAGCATAGTCATCACTCAAAGATACAATGTCCTCATCGGTGAGCTGCTGATCATCTGCATCGCCTCTTGAAGTTCCTTCATCGATACCGCCATCCGCGCCATCCTGAACCATTTCATCCGGATTGTCTCCTTCTTCGCCGTGCTTGTTCCAAACTAGATAATTCTTTTTGAAACCGCGCACTATCAAATGTGCATGAATATGCCTTGAATGGGGGAACTTCTTGATGTTGTTGCAGTCATAGCATGGACAACAAATAGCTGTTTTCTGTTTGTTCTTCATGTCCTCTTCCGCGACAGCTATGAAATCCAAAACACCCTTAAGGAACTCATCACAAGTGCGGTTCTCAACATACATCCAGCTCCGCTCTGCCATCTGCAGTTTGCAAACGCAGTACATCATAATTACAAAGTGCATCACATCTGCAGTTTGCAAACACAGTAATTCCAAAAAAAACAGTGTTATATATAGAACATCTGAATTGATCAGTCACCTCTTTTAGTTATATAGGCTTCACCACACCACAAATTAGCAAGCTAAGCATCAGCTCAAGCCTTCACAACACCACAGAACAACGCCCACCAGAACATGCTGAGCAAACACAACAAATTTCCAATAGCAGCAGTTAGAAAATGAAAAACAAGCATGCATCAAGCTATGCATCAGCTCAAGGCGGAGGAGCTTCGCCGAACCTTTCTTTGCAGATGAGCTTAGACAGCGACGCCGGACAGAGCAAGGCGAGGGGAGCCATATGTCAGTCGCCACGAGCTGGATGGCGTGGGAAGTGCGTCGGTGCAGCAAGGGAGATGCGGGCGCCGCTGAGGTAGACGCCGCTGTAGGTCCCGCGGGCGGCGACGGGCGCCTGAAGCGTGCGGCGGACGACGGCGAGGGGCGCGGTCGCGCCGCAGCAGGTGGAGCGCGGCGCGAGAGGCAAGGGCCGCGCGCTTGGACGCGGCTGCAGGTTGACCGCACGGCGTACGGCGACGGGCGCCTGGAGGTCCAGCGCGCCGCCGCGCCGCTGTGCGTGGGGGGCGGCCAAGCAGCTGCGGGCGGCGAGGGACGCGCGCACGGACGTCGCAGAGGTCGAGCGGGGGCGGCCAAGCGCGGCGGATTACAGGAGCAATGCGGGCGCCGCCGCTGCAGGTCGACCACGGTGGGCGGCAAGGGGCGCGTGCTTGCGCCGCCGCAAGGTGCAGCGCGGTGAGCTCCACCAGATCGAACTCTCGCTCGTGTGTGCTCTCTGCTGAAACCAATGTCGCCTGCTCGGTGCCGTAGCATCATTTGATACCTAGCGACGGGTTTCAGGGAACGTCGCTACCAGGACTTAGCGACGGGTTTTCAAAACAGCGTCGAAGAAACTTAGCGACGGGTTCCCGATAACCGTCGCTAACATTGAAACCCGTCGCTAGATTTTGAAACTTAGCGACGTGTTTTTACTACCCGTCTAAAATAGGAGAACACTAGCGACGGGCTGTAAATTTGTAAAATTTAGCGACGGGTTTTTTACTAAAACCCGTCTGTAACTGGTTACTGCTCAGCGACGGGTTTTCAGTATCGACGCATTTTTTTCATGCGTTATCAAGTTCAGCGACGTGTTTCCGATAACCGTCGCTAATGATGCGTCGCTGAAGCCCTGTTCTGTGGCAGTGGACGTTAGTTTTTTTATGTTTATCCCTTCACATTAGTTCTACACTGACGAAAGCACGTAGATGCACGCTTTCTTTCTCTTGTGTTGCGGATCATATACCCTGTCCTAAATTTCTCGAAAGCAATCAAGTATATGTAAACCATGTGATTACAAGCTCAGAACTATAGCTTTGCTGTACTTTTACTTTCCAATACAAAATCTCGCAGCGAGGCCGAGGCCACATATAATGAGTGGTGTTTTCAGTTTGTCTAATTTGCAGAGGTAACTTTCTGATGTCTGTCTGTATCTTATTTTGCTTAATGGATTGTCTTCGATAAAGGCCACTAATGCAGGATTCAAGTGCCCACATAGTCAAAGGCTGTGCAATGCGCAATCTTCCAAATTAACAGTAGATAAGTTCGTGCAGGATTTTGTAATACAGCCACAAGGCAGAACTTGGTCCTTTGCGCATTCTTTATAGTTAGCTGTAGCAACTATGTATGAGAGTTTCAGAAGTCATTTTTCATGAACTACTAAATATCAACACATTCATAAAAATGTTGGAGAATAGTAGCAGCAGAGCGTGACGAATAAAAATGATAGGGTAGATGTTTGCAAGGAGCTCAAGTGCGGAGGCTACATCCAACTCTGGAAATGGAGAACGCGAGTGTCGCATGAACTAAAATAATATCAGGAAAGTTTCTTAAGTCAAAAGGAATGAATTAATAAGTGTACTAACCCAGTTCCTGCTGAGTGCTCCTTTTTTTTTTGCAAGGGGGAAGGGGAGCTTTATTAACTCAAATTAGGATTACAATCAGCTGCAATTAGAGTAGCAGCAAAGTCTGGAAAACTATGAAGCCAGACCTTGGAGAAAAACTCCCTAGATGCCTTACATGCCAACATGTGGCTCACCCTATTTTGAGTTCTCTTACAATGATTTATCTCAACCCCCCTCAGCTCATTGATGAGCTCCTTGACCTCTCTCAGCAGCAGCGCATAATGGGACCGGTTCTCCTCCTTGGAATTGATTGCGTTGCAAATCACCAAGCAGTCAGATTCTAGTTTGCAAGGCACATGAACCCATTGCAGTGCAAGTTGCAGACCCTCCCTGCAAACCAGCAGCTCTGCCTCTTCCACGCTTGCACAATTGAAAATAACACGACCAGAGCATAGTAAAGTATCCCCTGAGTCGCTTCTGATGATTACTCCAACCCCCGCTCTTCCGGTTTCAGCACAAAAGGCCGCGTCTACATTTATCTTGGCACTACCCTCAGGTGGCTTTGCCCATCTCTTAACAACTTCCGGCTTGTATTGTTCTTTTCCATTCCCGGGTGGCACACTCTGTTCTTGCCGGATTTTGAATAGTACATCGTAATAGCTCAGCAAGAATTGAGTGGAGCCAACCACCGATGTCTCTGATCCATCATGAGTGATCTGATTTCTAAGAAACCAAGCCCGCCAAAGGATGAGCAGTAACTTATCTCGTGCATCAGCCGGACACTCAAGCAGCATAACAAGCAGCCAGCCAGTCACCGATGTATCCACTTTCCACTCCTTCGGTAAATACCACACATCACGCATGGCTTGCATTAGTGCTCTAGCCAATGGGCATCTCAGCAGTGCATGTGCCTCCGTCTCTTCCTCCAGCCTGCAGATGGAGCAAGTCGCATCTTTCTCAAGGTGTCTGATGAGCTTGTTCTTCCTTGTAGGCAGAGTGCCAGTGGCTACCCGCCAAGCGAAATGCTTGACCTTAGGTGGAACTCCAGATTTCCATACCAGTTGCCAAAGAGATCTTGCGCCATCAGGAGCAGAGCTCGTTGCTCCAGTATCAGTATCAAAGTTTTCAGAAAAAGCGAGCTTGTACGCACTTCTTACCGTGAAAAGCCCGGATTTCTCATGGTGCCAAGCAACAAAGTCATTTTGCCCCAGCATCGGCAATTTGATTTTCTGAATTTCCTCAATGTCCGGGTCATAGAACAGTGCCCTCAGCATCCCCATATCCCAAGAATTAGTTCTCTGATCAATCAGCTCTGAAACCCATCGAGTTCTTGTGCTCATGTTCTTTTTTCCAATTGGCCGAAGTGTAGGGATCCTAGGGATCCAATTATCGCGCCAAATTCTAATGCTGCTGCCATCTCCCGCTCGCCATATGATACCTTTTTTCAGTAGCTCAAGGCCATATTCCACCGCACGCCAAGTAACAGAACAATTGCTTGGGAAGACTGTGTCAAGCAGGTGCCCGTTCTGGTAGTACTTTGCCTTCATGATTCTAGCACATAAAGTGTCAGGCTTATGGATGAGACGCCAAGCTTGTCGAGCCAGCAGAGCTTGATTAAAAGATTTCATATCCCTGAAACCGAGGCCGCCCTTGCATTTCGCTTGCAGCATCTTCTCCCAAGCGCACCAGTGTGTACAATTCTTGCCATTCTTCGCTCCCCACCAGTACTTCCTAATCTTCTTCATTAAATCTTCACATAGGCCATCTGTCAATTTGAAGACACCCATACAGTATGCAGGGAGAGCCATGGCAACAGACTTTATGAGAGTCTCCTTGCCAGCACTTGATGCATATCTATCGCTCCAGTCCATGACCCTCTTCGCTAGCTTCTCTTCAAGTGGTTGAAAAGCATCACGCTTCATACGACCACATGGAGTTGGTAGTCCCAAGTACCGTGATTCAAAGGCTTCACGCTGGACATGCAGACTTGTGCAGACCACATTCTTGGCGTCCTGCTCCACATTTGGTGAGAATAAGATGGAGCACTTCTCTGCACTTATAAGCTGTCCCGTAGCCCTCTCAAACAATACCAGAACCTCCCTGATGTGTTCAGCTTGCTGGCCTGTCGCTTTAAAGAACAATAGACTGTCGTCTGCGAATAATAGATGTGTGACGATAGGAGCCTGACGACTGACCTTAATCCCATTGATATCACCATTCATCTCACTATGTTTCAGCAGCTTTGAGAGACAGTCAGCCACGAAAAGAAAAAGATAAGGAGACAAAGGGTCCCCTTGCCGCAAACCTCGAGACGGCGTGAAGGGTTGCAACAATTCTCCATTAAACTTAATTCGATACCTGACTGTGGTTACACACTCCATTATCCATTGAATCCATGTAGCATGAAAGCCCATCTTTTCCATAACTCGCCTTAGAAACGCCCAATCCACCCTATCATAAGCTTTTGCAAGATCAAGCTTGTAGGCACAATATCCATCCCTACCTTCTCTGCAGTTTTGCATTGTATGAAGACACTCAAAAGCAATTAGGGCGTTGTCTGTAATTAATCGGCCTGGTACAAAGGCACTCTGGTTCTCCGACACAATATCTTGAAGAAGGGGCCTCATTCTATTTACCAAGCACTTTGAAACAACCTTGTATACCACATTACAGAGACTTATTGGCCGGTAATCCTTGATTGTTTCCGGTTGCTTCTTCTTCGGAATTAGGACAATTGAAGTATCATTCACCCCTACCGGCATGTGTGCACTGATGAAAAATTCCTGCACAGCCTTGACAATATCAGCCTTGAGAACAGCCCAATTTCTTTGGAAGAACCGGCCTGGGAGCCCATCAGGGCCAGGCGCTTTTAAAGGGCCAATTTGGAAGAGGGCGTAGCTGATTTCCTCCTCAGAGAAAGTCCTACATAGGTTCTCATTAACCTCATCTGAAAGAACTTGATCAATACAGTGCATGGCTTGGTCAGGAACGACTCCCGGGTCCCTGTCATACAGTTTATCAAAAAACTCATTTGCAATGCTATGCAACTCCTCCTTCTTCATACGCCATACTCCATCCTCATCCTTCAACTTCTTGATAAAATTCTTCCGAGCCCTCCACACAGACTTGCGATGGAAAAGCTTTGTATTTCTATCACCCTCCTTCAACCAGCTTATTCTGGACCGCTGAAGCCACATCATCTCCTCCCGGTACAGCAGCTCGTTCATCTTGTCGAGGGTGTCCCGCACCTCGGCACACGAATCCAATCGGCCCTGACCCCGTAGTGACACAAGCTTCTCACATAGCAATTCAATTTGCTTGGTAAGACCCCCAAAGTTTTCATTGCTCCACTTCTTTAGTTCCATAAGAACCCGCTTCAGTGCACTACAAACATCACCAAGATCACTTATATGGTCCCGTTTGGCCCACACCTCTTCTATTAGCTCTGGCAGCTTAGGGTCCCTCTCCCACATAATCTCGTACATCAGTATACGGCTCCTCCTTTTGCACCCATCATCCAGTGCAAGCCTGACCAGTAGCGGGCAGTGGTCAGACCTAGCTGCTGTTAAGTGGGACACCTGGGCACCAGCAAAAATGTCACGCCATTCGTTATCGGCGACCACACGGTCCAGGCGCACCCGTACATTCCTTCTCCCATGCTGCTTGTTGTCATAAGTGTAGGGCAGGCCTACGAAGCCAAGGTCATGCAATTCGCACGCCGACAGAACGTCACGGAAGGCGGTCATTTGTCTCTCTGGCCTAGGAGTCTCGGAGAAATGCTCATACTGCCACATGCACTCACCCATAACCGCCCATGGCTCAGTTGATCGTGGCCTCAGATCAGCCATTAACTCCCAAATAAGGTGCCGATTCTCCACCCGTGGTTCTCCATAGACAAAGGTCGCCCGCCAGCGAGGCGCCCCAGCTTCCAGCCGCACATGCACGTCGATGTAACGCTCGGACATAGACAACAAATCAATCTCCATCTGTTCATGCCAGAATAAAGCAATCCCTCCACTTAGACCATCACTGCTAGCTCCCAGAAAGCCCTTAAGGCCCAATCTCCTTCTCAGCTTCTCCACCTTGACATCCTTCACACGGGTCTCTGATAAGAAGACCATTTTTGGGGAATTGACCCGACAAAGGGCCACAAGCTCTTGAACAGTCCGGGAGTTCCCGGCCCCCCGGCAGTTCCAGCACAAAATACTCATTGTTTTTCGAACAGCTCTCTGATCACTCAACCATGAACATCAAGTCCGACGAAACTCCAGCGAGGAAAGATTAAACCGGCATCAGGTGGGAAGAACCTTCAACAGGATCCCCTTGTCACCCCCCACCAGGAATGATTTCACCAACTAGGATTCGGTCAGAACCTGAAGAACTAGAAACACAGTGGTACAATCAACACAGAAAACCAAAATCCGTCGACAAGATGTCACGGTAACCAGCAGCCTCTCACCCGAGCCGGATAGAGGAAAACCAATCGTCCTACGCACGGACAGAATCCGCAACGTAGACGTACAGAGGCCGAAACAAATGCTTTCAGCGCGGAACCAATCTCCTCGCCGGGAGTCGTCCAAATTCACCAACCATAGGATCCGAAGCTCACAGAATCAAGCCACGTAACTCATGTGCAAATCTCCTTTACTCGCCATGGCAGCCGAGACTCGCCGCCGGGAACTTCATTCGACAGCAAGACGAAGCCCTGCAGGGACGCAACAGGCCAACTGGCCTCACATCCTGGCCGGCGTTGACGGAGATCGGCGCCGCCGCCGCCAGTCAGGTGCGTCGAAAACCTAGTCGCTGCAGCCGCCTCCAAATCGCCTCCGCGTTTTCAGGAAAAAAACGATTCGTCACCCTCTAACCCATCACATAGTTCGCTGAGTGCTCCTTTGAGCAAAACTGAAATTTTAGCTTGTTTCTCTTTGGATTCAGTCGCTTAATTATTCCCCTACCTGTCGGTATTCAATATTTTTTCTGATCTTCAACTAATGTGCAAGGATTGAAAATGTAAACCACACTATTTTTCTATGCTATATACATGGGCTGAGTGGTACATTAAAGAACTGCTTGTCTCTTGCAATCATGCATATATGTCTAGATTTTTCGAGTGTTATGCCTGTCTCAATTAGTTAGTGGTGTGGTGGTATATATTATATAGCGAGAAAAGTTTGTTGCTACAGTCCAGGAACCACAATTTTTGGTTGGGCTGCCTGGCTAACCCTCACACCGTTGCTCCATCACTGCCTGAGCTATAGATATCGTCAAAGTACAGATTATCATTTGGGATTCCGCATTTGCTTTTGATCTTAAGACTTGCACGAAGAAGACAAAGAATTGTACAACTTTCTAGAGTATGGAGAGAGGACGGTTTGGAGTCTTCAAAATCAAATGTTACATTATCTTTACAACTTTATATCAAAAAGTTACAGCTCCCGTAGCAACGCACGGGCAATTTGCTAGTAAGATATATAGATACGCGTAGGGGGCGCATACCAGTCGAGTGATTTTAATTAAGATTCAAAAGTCAAATCGTTTCTCAATCTCATCAAGCTCTGCTTTTTTCCTTCCCTCTGTTGAGCACTGCGTTGTTGGGCCAAACAAGGCCTTATACACTGCTGGCCCAGCCCAGCCGAAAGCTACAAAATTCAACAACGCCGTTGGAACCCTCCTCGCTTCCGATTCTTTTCGGCGATCCCCCTTTCCTCCGCCGCCGCCGCCTCTCCTTGTCGTCGTCGCGAAGCAGGTGGCGATGATTACGCAAGGCCAGAGCAGCTCGCTGCAGCGCCTCCACGGCGTCGAGAAGGTACCTACCTGACCGCCTGCTGCCCTCTCCTAGACTGGATGGTCGTTGATTCTGTTCCTGATTTGCCGACCGGGTGTTTGATGTGCGTGTGCAGCGCATTGTGCGGGTGCTGGAGCTTGCAGGGGCGGTGATGGAGGAGCTCGGAAACTCGCAGGGTCCCCGCTCTGACGCCGTCGCCAGCCACTGCCGCGATTTCATGACCGCGATTAAGGTATCCTGGCCCTCTCCATCTCGTGCTGCCTCCCTGCTCTCTCCACCGCAGATCTTACTTAGAGCCGTTTTCTGGGAACAGTGATTGAATAAACAATTCTCATATACTGCGCTGCATATCATCACCTAATTTGTTATAATATTTCGTAGACTAAACTTTGCTCTTCCCAATTTTACTTACATTGCACTGGTAAAAGTCTTAACGGCGTGAGCCAACATCAACGTTTAGGCATTGGAAAGGCCAACAAAATCTGAAGTTAATGTCACACCGGTCACGGAAATGCCAAGCTTCCGGTCCTGTCATAACGGCCTACCATGCCAGTTGGATGTATAACAGTTTTCCTTAGCTAAATACTGTTAAGGGTATAGTGTCCTATTAGGAGTATTTAGTATTAGAGTCTTTTCTCTATTTCATATTGTACTATTGTCCTCCTAGGACTCTCTCGTGTACCCTTATATATAGCCCCTTTGGGGCTACATTATAGCTATTAGGAGTATTTAGTATTAAAGTCTTTTCTCTATTTCATATTGTACTATTGTCCTCCTAGGACTCTCTCATGTACCCTTATATATAGCCCCTTTGGGGCTACATTATAGCATATAATGTAGCCCAAAGGGGCTATATATAAGGGTACATGAGAGTGTCCTAGGAGGATATAATGTAGCCCCAAAGGGGCTATATATAAGGGTACATGAGAGAGTCCTAGGAGGATATAATGTAGCCCCAAAGGGGCTATATATAAGGGTACATGAGAGAGTCCTAGGAGGACAATAGTACAATATGAAATAGAGAAAGACTCTAATACTAAATACTCCTAATAGGACACTATACCCTTAACCTCAAATGCAAGGCGTAATTATATAAGGGTACATGAGAGAGTCCTAGGAGGACAATAGTACAATATGAAATAGAGAAAAGACTCTAATACTAAATACTCCTAATAGGACACTATACCCTTAACACCCCCCCTCAATGCAAGGCGTAAAATACCTCCTAGGACTCTCTCATGTACCCTTATATATCGCCCCTTTGGGGCTACATTATAATACAAGTGCTATTAATAACAAATACATGTCTGCCTCTCAGTTGGTTTTCCTTCTAGCGCTTATATATTTGTGAAATCAGGCATGCTAACTCACTGACTCATTACTATTGTGACTGGTAGGAGATTCAAACAACATTGCGTGAGGAAATCAAGAGTGCTTGTGAGTATCGTCCATTTGAAAAGTGCGACTACAGCGCAAGGATTGCCAATGAGATATGCGTCAAAAAGTTGGAGTATGTGATAGATAAGTTAGATACCATGCAGCAGAACGTTGAACAAAGCACTGATGATGTTTAGCAGGTTCGCTCTGTATTGGTAAGTGCAATGGAACCCATGGCCTTATCTATTGGCTCTTCTATATTTTGTTTCATAGGGCCTCTTTGGAAAGGGAAAATTGCTTATGATTTTAGGTTTTAGTTAGTATTTAGTAATTTATTTGGATTTGGATCCCATGTTCCTAACCTTTCTGTCCATATGGGCCCTTACTATAGTAGCTAAAGAATGTATTATTGTTTGTTGCCTGCTTGAACTCAATTAAAATGTAAAGCTAAGGAGTGTAACCTGCATGAGAAACTCGGGTCAATCTAGACCCTTCATAAGTGATTCTGCCCATAGTTCACTATTTCGGTCGATTTGTAAGATTAGTTTTTGAAATCTCTTTACTTGCAAAAGACAGCAATATCTGAAAACAACATGACTTTCATTTCTTTCTATATGACGTGTTTCCATGGATGCACTTTTCTTTTTTACTATTAATTGATCCTGATGATGCTCTATGCATTTGCATCTTGATCCTAATTTTAAGTTTTCATCTTGTCGTTCATCAATGTGTGAGTCAAATGTTTGAGACGATATCTCTTACACCAAAAACTTTCATGGAAACACAGTTGGTATTTTTAGAAAGTTATGTGACCAGAGTAGCATGTTTTATTTAGTCTGGAGTGGAGTCAGTAGGTCACATGCTGTCATCCTGTATACTTTCTATGTCAAACAATGGGTTAATTATTCATGTTTCTTTAACATGTAATGATGTTTTAATATTTTTGGGTACTCATCCTTGGAAGGTCGGCTGCCTTACTAGGATTCTTCGTACGCCGTCTTGGGAGTGGTGCATATCTTATCGGGCAGCGTACATGAGGAATGTAGATGAAGCTTCTAATCAACTCACAATAGCAGGAAGCTTTGCTTATCTCTGTGATTGTGGCTTGTGGTGTGTTTGTAGTCCATTTTCTAGAAAGCTGTTTTTCTTAGTTCAGCTGCAACTGTTCAAAAAATCTGCCTGTCCATGTACGGTATCAAGGAGCACATGGTATGTATCATAGGAGGAGCATTCTTGGATGTTGGAACTAATCCAGAAGGATCGTTTGAGACAGTGTATTTTGCTTTTGAGAGTCCTCTTCTAGCACTTCTAGAATGTATTCCATATTCTTGTGCTGTTCTTTCAACATGGCATTTAATATACGAGTAGCTCATTCTTGAATTGTGATGCTCATTTGTAAATTTAATAGCAATGAATGGTATTTGATTTTACCACTGGATTCTAAGCTTGTCAGATTATCAATGGAGCTTCCAAGTGTTTTCCTTTTAACCTTTTTTGCAGATTTGTCTTTCAAGTGAGGCAGGATGGATATAAGGCATCAGTTGAATTCTGTTGGATGTGAGATCATTGAGCGTGTGATGAAAACTGAATGTCTTGAAGGACATGGCTCTCCCTGAGAGGGGAAGGACCCAGTGACCATTGGTTGAAGGTGTCAGAAGAGAAAGAGTAGGCTGAGGAAAGTGGCGCTCTTAAGGGTTGTATTGGTTGGTAAAGGTCTTCAAGGATTTTAAGACCTCATGTCTGGGCATGACTTTTGTACCTACTCCGGCCACTTGACCAGGCAAGATCTGAAGCAGCTGTTACATTGAAGAGCAAGCCCAAACAATGCTGGAGTTATTGGAGTGAGCGGCCTTGACCTCCATTAATGAATCACGTGCCCAAGCAATGCCTATGAGCGGACAATAAGGCTTGGCTGAGGTTTGGATATAGTAATTATATCCAAACCTCAGCCAAGCCTTATTATTCGCTCATAGACAATATGGCTTGGCTGATGTTCATAAATGAATTAATTGATGGAAAAATACAATGTCAATAATTATATTTGAAATTCAGCCAAGCTTATTGTCCTGCTCAGAGGAGGGGTAGAAAGAGTTGGGGGTGGGGGAGGGTTTGGCAATTGAATACTCCTCCGTTGTTGACTGGATAGGAACAACTTAGCAATTGAGGCCACCCCATCATCTCAATAAAGAAGATATGGACCACATGCTTCAGTTGTCTAACTTGATCCTAGCCACAACGGCCCCGCATTTTGTATAGAATAGCGTGTGAGAGAGTTAGTGAAAGGAGCTGGACATTCTGCGATCATCCATATATTCTTGCACAACCTATGGCACGAGCCAATCAGATGATGTTAGAGGTAAGTAATCAACTAGTTCACTTTCAGCTTTAACTTCTGGCATGTTTCCTTCTGCTCATTCATACATTTTTCAGTAGGCGAATAAAGCAACCTACCTGGTCGAAAGATGGAGATGCGAGTAACTGTCATTGAACTCCTGAACGAGTTAGAAAATGGTAACCATCTCTTCTTCGTTTTGTTTGTAGCATACTAATTGCTGTCTCATTATATATCATGGATGGCATTTATTTGTCAATTCATAACAAAGGCAGCATTTTTGTTATCAAGAATCCAGTTAGACGGATGAAACTTGTTATGTTACATTATTTAGACTAAATTTATTAGTTTCAGGTAGTAGATTTCTCATCTATATATGGAAAACAGCTTATATGAGTTGATCTACATGTCTTGATGTCATTTTGAATTCATTGCTCATGAGGCCCGCTCCCTATTTCACCTATCCATCCTGTAGTTGGTTCTGCATGTCCATGATCAAGGGTTCTTGTCCAGGGCCCAACGAATGACTAAGGTCATTATCTGTAGTCTAACCTATTGACTACAGAGACATCTTATGCATGTTCTTCTCCCTATATTTGGGGGTGATGGGATTTGGTCACATGAATGGCTGGTAGACTAACTTGGTAGTTTCTCGTGTTTGGCCATCATGCTTTGAACTTGATTGATATAATCATTGTGTGTTTGAAATAGTTTCATAGCTATTGTTTGTATAGAATGCTGTGCATAAATTTTGAACAGAAGGTATAGTCTCCTTTTCTCAAACCTCACATCATGTAAATGACTTTTGAGCCTCATGGGCTGCCATTAATATAAACGGAAATTCAGGTGGGGATTGCAAGACGACCCCCCCCCCCCCCCCCCCCCCCCCCAACCTTCAAAAAAAAAAAAAAAAGAGAATGTATAGTTGTATAAATGGCCACTATGAAGCTATAACAACGTCCATGACCTAGTATGCCTGCAAGACAGCGTGGTTAGGTTCAGTAATATTGTTTTTGAATTTAAGTTAATGAAGAATATTATTGTAGGACATGAGGGTACTTGTTAGTACCTTATTGCTGTCAACAACTGGGTATTTTCTAAAACTGATGCAAAAGTTTTGAATCATATTTATGGCCCATGTCACAATTGCCTGTTGGAAAAGCTCCGGTCTTATGATCTCTCCAGGAAACATGATGCAGAGTTACTAGAGTGAAACAGTGCTACTGTTCCCCCTCCCACGTTTTCAATCTTCTTAAGCTAAGCCCAAACAATAGAAGTCTCAAGTAGGCACTGAATTATTCATGCTGCATATTCTAGTTGATTTTTTTTTTTGAGGAATTTCCAGTTGATGTTGTTAGTGCACAACACCATGGGACAGCCTTATTTAGAAGACCAATTGCACTATGCATGGTTGGTGATCTTTTTCTTTTGACTTTTCTTATTGTTGCCACATGTAAGCCGTGATATTGCGTATGATAAGGGAGAATCAAAGCAGGATCGTTTCTTTCTTGTTTCGTCCTGATCTCAAAGTCCAGATTGATAAAGCCTTAATGTCTTTCCGTTCAAAAAACAAACTCGATGTCTTGAAGGAGACCTTATCGGTGGGCTCTCAGCTTCCGCAAAGCATGCATCCTTTGCCTTACATACATGAATGAAAACAGGAGAAAGAAAAAACAGACCCATTCCACGAACAAGCCCATTGCAACTTACAGTATTGGCTAATTGTGATTTTATATATCTCCATTGCAGATCCATATTTATAATAGGAAAAAGTCCATTCTACCTCCCTCAACTATACTCAAAGTTCGATTTTCCTCCTCCTTTTACAAAACCGGGTATTCGTGCTCCCTCAACTCTTAATACCGGATATTTTTCCTCCCTGGGCTGTTTTGGAGGGTGGTTTTGGCCGACGTGGCAGCAGGACCCACATGTCATATGCCACTTCATCTGGGTCCCACATGTCATAGTCTACCTCATAAATGGGTCCCGCATGTCATATGCCACCTCATCTCTTCTTCCATTTTTCTCTTTCACTCGTCATGTCGCCAGAGCGCGAGAAGAAGGGGGGGGGGGGGGGGGGGGGGGGGGGGCGGCTGTGGACGAGTTGCGGGCCGTCGGAGCTGTCGCCATCATCAGGCTCGGTGAGACGACAGCTGCAACGGCGGCGGCGCGGATGGGGGCGACCCTTAACACGATGCCACCTCAGCTCTTCCTTATTGCTCCCGCTCCATCCCGAACCTGTCGTCCACGGCCACGAACACATCCCCCTCCTCCCCGCCGCTGCGCCGCTCCTCGCTGCCGGTGAGCGTCACCGCCCCGCTCTTCTCCTTGGCTGACCTTCTCCTCGTCCCTGGCCATTGCAGCGCACCGCTTCCTGCACTGCCACGTCAGCACGATCCCAGCCATGATGGCCACCACGAAAATGACGGCGAGGATCGGACCGTCGGTAACTACCGCCGCTTCGGCGGCCTCCGCACCTCCGTGCCATGATAGGGTCGCTGAGCCCAGGGCTGGACTCCGGCATCCTCGGCTCTTCCTTCCTTCCGGCACACTCGAACGGTGGCCATGGAGGCCCGTGGCGATGGTGGCGGGGGCGCGGGAGCGCAGGAGTGTGTGGCGGCGGGGACGCGAGGGCAAGGTGGCGGGGGCGCGAGGGCGGGAGGACGGTGGCGCGGCGGCGGGCCGCGGGAGCACAGGTCCGTGGAGGAACTCGCGAGGTGGAAGGAAGAAAAAAAACGTGAAGATGATGACATGGCATGTGACATGTGGTCCCTACTACCACCCTTCAAAACAGCTCGGGGAGGAAAAATGTCTGGTCTTAAGAGTCGAGGGAGGATGGATACCCCGGTTTTGTAGAAGAGGAAGGAAAATCGGACTCGAGATATAGTCGAGGGAGGTGAAATGGACTTCTTCCTTTATAATAAGATTTCCAAATATAAACTTATAAAGTTTGCCTAGCGCTTTGGAAACACGTTCATGGATGCAATCAACCACTCTAAGCACGATTTCTGGCATTATTTGGAAAACAAAGGTTCAAACAACTCCCATGGCCCCAGCTCTACTAACATCACAAGCTGCAGATAGGTTGACGCAAGACATTTAGGTTGTCTTGTCTTTGATAATGCCCTGAATTTCAGCTAACTTGTCATGGAAGGATTTCAAATCCTCCAATCCCAGGCCCACGAAATCGTCGTTCAGCAAGCGCATCACTTTGTCATCACAATTCTTCTCCATGGCCTTGAGCTTTTCTCCTCGGCGTATCTCAGCTTCTAGCTTCTTCTGCAGCTCTGTTTTCTCTTTAATGAGCCGTTGCAATAAAGTTGTTTCACCTGTAGAGAATTTGTTAGCGAGTAGAGGAATGGTTAAAGCAGTAATGCTAATGCTTACCAGTGGATGATAAGAGTGATACGAGTGTTTCCTTACCCATTCTCCAACAATCCTTGACTGCCGTCTGCAAAATGAATTATTAGCCCCTTTGGTGTATTTTGTAAAGTCTTCGCAAAGACTGTGTGATATACGGGATGATGCTCCTGCCTATATATAGAGACAAGTACGTATGGAGATAAAGAATATAAAGAGAATGCATTGAAGGCACGCTAAAATGAAACGTCTAAAGTTTAGATGCACCTATCGCGGACGGACGGATCTTGCATGATATCTAATACTGGCATTGAAACAAAGGTGTTTTTTAGCAAGTAATAAATTTGCTTGAGTGTTTATTTGGTAGGGTTGGATTTGTGCAAAAAATAAGCCGCGAGAAATATATCCAGCGCTGGATTGGCTATGCATGAAAGGTAATGCCAGCATAGAAACAAAGACTCCTTTTTAGCGTATAAAATACTTATATTTTAATTAAGTACTTAATAAATGTATGTATCAATATCATGTAATATTTTAGTGAGGAAAAAAGCCCGTACAAAGTTGTTTGTTGAGACTTTTTTTTTTTTGCTTTAGCGAACATTTGTACAAACAACTCTGAACTCTGTACTGGCTTTCTTTTCCCACTAAAATATTACATGATATTGATATATTCATTTATGAAGTACTTAAAAAAGATACACTTAACATACAAGTATCCATTATACGCTTAAAAAGAGCCATTGTTTCTACCCTGTCATTACCTTTCATGCATATCGAATCCTGCGTTGGATATATTTCTGGCGGCTCATTTTTTGTAGCAATCGAACCATACCAAATATACGCTCAGGCACATTAATTACCTGCTAAAAAGCACCTTTGTTTCGATGCCAGTGTTAGATACCATGCAAGATCCGTCCATCCGCGCTAGGTGCATGCAAACTTTAGACGATTCATTTTAGGGTGCGTTCAATGCATTCCCATTATATTTTGTACCACCAAACATACTCGTCTCTATATAAGGCACGCGCGTCGTCCCATACATCATACAGTCTTTGTCTATAGACTTTACAAAATACACCAAAGGAGCTCATATTTCATTCTGCAAACGGCAACCAAGGATTGTTGGTGAATGGGTAATGCAACACTTGTATCACTTCTATCATCCACTAGTAAGCATTAGCATTACTTCTTTAACTGTTTCTTTATTCCCTAACCAGTTCTCTATATGTGAAACAAATGTATTGCAACATCTCATTAAAGAGGAAGCAAAGCTGCAGAAGAAGGCCATGGAGAAGAATTCTGATGAAAATGTGACGCGCATGCTGAACAACGATTTCGCAGGACTGGAAGGTTTGCGATCCTTCCATGATAAGTTAGCTGAAATTCAGGGCATGTTCAAGGACAAGACCACCTAAATGCCTCGCTACAACCCAGCTGCAACCGGTGATGTCATTGGAGATGGGGCCATGGGAGTTGTTTGAACCTTTATTTTCCAAATAATGCTAGAAATCATGCTTAGAGTGGTTGATTGCATCCATGAACATGTTTTCAAAGTGTTGGTCTGACTTTATAAGTTTATATTGGAAAATCTTATTGTAAACTTAGATCTGCAATGGAGATATATGAAATCACAATTAGCCAGTAAGGAAAAGTTGCAATGGGCTTGTTCTTGGAATGTGCCTGTTTTTTCTTTCGCTTGTTTTCATGTATGTGAGGCAAATGATGCATGCTTTGCAGAAGCTGAGAGCCTTTTGATCGGGTTTTCTTCAAGATATTACAATTTTGTCAATCTAGCCGAAACAAAGAAAGAACGATCCTGCTTTGATTCTCCCTTACCATGCGCAATATCATGGCCTACAAGTTTGATTGTTCTTCTAAATAACCGTGGTGTTGTACAATAACGATTTCAACGAGAATATGCAGCAAGAATAATTCAGTACCTACTCTGAGATTTATGTTGCTCGGGCTTTGCTTAAGAAGATTAAAATGGAAAAATAAACACACTAGCAGAAACATGGTGTTGTACTGTTTCACTCTTGTAACTACGCATCATGTTTCCTGGAGAGATCATGGAGCAATTGTGATATGGGACACAAATCTATAAAAGAGTCTAAAGTTCCTTACATCATTTGCCCCCGATACTGTTGCCCTGTTCACAAGCCTCTGCGCTTGTTTTGCCCGTCCGATCTGAGCCTGACGAAGTGATTTTGCCATCCATTCACCCGCGTGGCATGATTTCCCCTTCCTGCCCTTATGGCTCTTAGAGCGTCCCCAAAAAGAGACTAGGAGTTTGCAAATATAGTATTTTATAGAAAAAAGTGAGGAGAGGGAGAGTGCTGCTACCTCTTGTTCAAGAGTTAACTCTTAGCATAAAGGAGACACTGTCATGTGGCACCTATACAGAAAGATTTCTTGCAAGAGTTAGCAACTGTCTCTAATCATTGGGGACGCTCTTATCCATGGCTCTTCTTGCTTCGGATCCCCACGACCTCATCTCCTTCCCAATCCCCTTCCTTTGGCTTGGGCCCCACTGAGGGCTGCCGTCACCATCCGTGTTTTCTGGTCGCTATAGCCGCACCCGACCTGGCGTGACGCGCATGAGGAGCAGGTCCCCGTCCTCTTTCTCTTCCTCCTCTGAGCTAGCTAGATGGAAGAAGCCGAGCCGCCGCTACACAGCCACCAGCACCTGAAATCGACTGCATGCTGCCCCTGCTTCCCTTCCTCATGTCTGTTGATTGCGCCTCGAGGAGAGGAAATGATTGGTATGGTGGATCCACCATGGTGATCTGAAACAGTGAGTACTATTTTTCGATCTGTATCCATTCTGGATGATTTAGTAAGTATTTCATTAGTAGTACACATTCATGTTGTAGTTACATTTTGCAACAATTGATGGTGTCCCTCATGTGCCACGATCTGCGTCAGAGAATGATGTTGAATATATCTAAATTGATTGTCTCTTCGTTCGCTGCATTGTTTATTAACCCTGAATTATTTTTCTTCAGTTCAATTTGCCAATGATTTCAGATAGACAGTAGTCAATGTAAATACTCTTTGTAGCATCATTGTTTATTTACTAGCTTGCTGTAGCCCATGACTACCAAGTGGAAGGCTTTCAGACTATGGACTGAGTACTGCCTTTTCTGAAGTACCGTGTCCACTGTATGACCCAATAACCCAAATAAATGCTTATTCCTATATTAGTGAAACAAACTTCCCTGTTTTTCTTTGCAGAAGCATAATGAATGATGTTGAGGAGTTGAATAAGGCCCTCAAATGATGTTTTTTCCAGGAACAATTGTGAGAACGAGAGAAGAGTTTTGATTTGCTGGCAGGATTTGTTTCATCTGCCTTCCAAGTGCCCAAGCGAAAGCCTAAATGAAAAGTAAAAATCTTAGCCTTGAAATGTTCCTGCTTTCAGCCAAACATTGAAATATCTATGCAACTGTTTTTTCCATGGAATATTAGTTGTACTAGCTGTCGTATGCCCTTGCACGGTATTGATAATTAACCTACAAACGTAGACAAAACCTTCTGCTATGATTAGAGCTCAGTGCTCAATTCATGGTGTACTATCCTTTTTGGGTAGGGTAAAAAATGTCTTCTTTTTTCCCGAGAAAAAAAAAGTCTTCTTTTACCTTTTCTTTTTATCGTGCCAAATATTTCTTTTAGAAAACGGTCAAACTTCTTGATGTGTTGTTAAATTATCTTCAAGTTCATTCCTAAAAATTGAAAACTGGCCTGTAAAGTCCTATTGTTTTGAATGCTATTGTTCACTATTTTTCCTGTTGTACAGACTGAAAGGATGATCCCACTGAAAGGATGGTAGGGATCAACAGATGCTAGCACTGAAAAGGTATCATGCTGGACGTGTAGTACTGTCTCTCAACTCTTCAGGATAAGTCTCCATTCATCACTTATTTGCTCTGCTAATTGGTAGTTCCTTCATTTCTTGCAGTTTTCAAGTACATTAACAACACATTGTTTAGGGCATCCTCTATGCTTTGTATTGCCATTTGAGGCCCTGAAATTCTGTTTATACAATAGTACAATCCTGCCTCAGGTAAATTTTGTTTGGCCTTATTTGTTGTATGCGTGCAGGCTATAAGAGTACGTGGTGTTGCTTAGTGGTTCCACACAGTTTGCAATGCACTATCTGATTTCTTGATTTGTGATGGGCTGCAGTAATTTAGTAAAAGTGGTTCCGAATTTGAAGCCCTAACTCCTATTTATAGCATTGCCAAAATCCTTTTGTTTGGTCATTGTTACGTGCAACTTGAGTAACATTTCCAATCAATATCTGTTCTGTATGATTTTCCCCGCATGATTTTAGTATTTACTTCATATGTTTAAGCATTCCTACCAAAATGTAGTAAGTAAATCCATTAAGAACCTATGTCATAATTTTGAGATTTTAAGCGTTCCTACCAAATGTAGTAAGTAAATCCGTTAAGAATCTTATTGCAGAAGTTGTAAATGGTAAGCATTTTGACGCTTAAATAGGTGCAGTTTTGCCACATGCTTCTATTTTTGTTTCTTTTTTTTTTTTGGGGAAAACATCGTAATTAGGTGGCTATTCATTTGGTCAGACCTAATTCCACAATGGAAAATATGGTGGAGGTTTCATCCTAGAATAAATAGAATGTCCTCTTATTAGTAAAAGGATAAAGTATATTAATTGATTATCTCCATGCCTATTTAGTGTTTACAAGTGATGAAGTATATAGCATACATAGAGCAAATTTGGTGATTGTTTTTTCAAAGATCATGTTCTTTTGTGATTTCATCTACTTCATAGAAACTTTTCCCTCAATTTTGTGCCAGGTTGGCTGACTGGATATGTGTCCTCCTTTGTTCGGTTTTACGAAGGTTCTACTACAATTAAATCACTGTGGAAGGGTGCAACAAACTCAGAGTTACATTTAGTGTTGACCTTTCTATTGTCAATCATGGTTGCTGTTGTGCTTTATACCTGTTGGGAAATAACCGCCTCAACAACACCTTATACGTAGCCAGTTCATTTCCGGATTACTTAACTGTAAGGATTTGTGTTTCCGTGAATGCATTTCGAAGGGCGCACACATTTCACCGACTTGAAGCTCCATCAAGTTCAACTTGATGTTGTGATATATTGAGCAATGAAGTCATATCACTTGATCTTTCCGTCTATGTAGTTTTTGCTGAAACCAGAACAATGTGCCTAGAGTCGGATGCTTCTCATTAAAACAAAGATCAAATGTAATTGTTCCCACCTATTAGAAACAGATATGAACAAACACCTTATTATTTACGTCTAAATGTACGTACAAATGTAAGGAGGCATCCCCTCTATTTGTCACGCCTGTGTAAATTTTGTTCAGCTTTTTTTTTTATGTTAATCAATTTATATATTTGTTTCTGCATGGCATTGTGCCCTCGAGGCATTATGCAGCAGCACGTTTCTTAGCAGCATTCATGCAAAAGTCATGCATTATGCTCCATATATCTCTATATTTCTGATTTCCCCAAAACATGAGCTAACAGAGAAGGCGACTAGAGGGGGAAGCCAATACAAAATTCTTGCAAAGAACTTAGTCTATGTTCTGACTCGCCTCAAGAACGAACCGCGAGATCACACACATGGAAAGTGACGTGCTGACCCTACCAGTGATCGTGGAAGAGATAGAAGCATTTGCGGAAGCAAATCAAGGAAAGACACACTCCATGAGATGACCTGAAAAATTCAGTGCAGAAACCTCCCACCGGATTGTCCAGTACCTTGCCGAACTTGTCCGGGTACCTGATGACCGGATGATCAGAAACCTTCCACCGGATAGTCGAGTAAGCTGCCAGACACCGGACCTCATTACATTGCCTACTAACATGCATAAAGATGAAATTAATAGAAGCAGAACTTTCGCCCTCAAAATGACATAGATGATGATCCCAGTATGTGAGTGATCCGTTGCCCCTGATCAAAGCTTATTGATAAGAGTGAGACAGTCGGATGCCACTATCACCTGGTTGAATGAGAGCTCCCTATATAGCGAAGAAGATTGACCGCCTAAACGCAATAGTCTCCTCCAACTCCAGGTTTGTGATCTTGTCTATTCCCTGCCTGCAAGCTACCAAGTAGGGGTGAAAACTAGCGACCCTTAGGGTCACCTCCGACCCTCTTTAGTTCAAACAAATGGGCTAGATTTCCAAATTTGTTTGAACTAAAGAGGGTCGGAGGTTACCCTTAGGGGCACCTATTTACACCCCTACTGCCAAGAAACTCTCGTTGTGGTCTCTAATCACAAATCCCAGTCCTATTTGGTTTGCACCCTCAAATACTGCAACATCCACGTTTATCATTACCCATCCTTACGGTGGTGGATCCCAACGACTTGGCTTAATGGGACCACACTTATTGGAAGCATTTGCTTGATAGCAATGCTGCAATACCATATCAACATATGCAACAATCTTATCTGTTACACATAGAGGATGCACTTGAGATTCTCCATTTCTCACAGCATTTCTGGCCTCCGAAATGTGCTAGAAGGAAATGGCAAGCAGAATAGTGGCCTCTCTGTCTGTACACCTGAGCAAGAAATCAAAGACCCACTACCACTCTGAATGAAGAATGTCCTAATTTATTTTCAGACCATTTCTTTTCTTCAGCACTTTCCAGATTATGGCCACATATTGACATGATATAAATGTGTGAGCAAGGTTTTCTTCTCTGCCACAATGACAACAAACCTCTGGAGATGAAATCATTCTATTTTTCAACTGCTGACCCGTAGGAAGACAATTGTGTGGAAATCTCCAAAGTACAATTTTATAGGCACTTTCAATTGTATGGGAACCCCTCACTTTCATTCTTGTTCCCTACTCCTCATCTCAACCTCCTCTTCATACGGTGGTAGTACAAAAAAATTGTCAGCGTTAGTTTGCCGCCAAATGGTAGCCATGTCGTATCAGTGTCGACGGTACTGTACTTCTTGGCGCCTTCTGCTGGGCACTTTACTGGTACGGGAGCATTTCCAATCGATAGCTACGGCTGTTTATTGGGTGATGGGTGATGGCTGTTTATTTGTGTTGTCGATCGCCAATAAATGAAGTGTTATGGGTGATGGCTGAAGAGCAACAGTGATGTATCACCTAGCTTAGTCCAACAAATTATTCTTGTATCTGCATTTATATATATATGCACACAAAGCTTTACCTGTTCTTTAATATAAAATTGAGTCTCGCTGTCGTGGTTTCTTCGTAGTCATGGTGATAGCTAAGACCATGGATGCCTCATATATAGCTAGGTTGGTTGGCTAAACATTGGGCAAAATTTGCAGAATTTCCACTAATTATCTTAAAGTCCGCTAATCTGATAAATTTCTGCTAAAATTTGAGGAACTTCAAATTTGGAGAACTTGTGCAAATGTCATAAATATTCAAATCATCTGCCCATTTTCAGTACCATCGATATTTCCGATATTTTTCTTGGTCTTCACAGATGATCACTCCTAGGGTCAGCATGTCAATTGTTAACATGGGTGATTATGAAGGTGGCACATTGATTTGTATATAATAGGGAGTATTGGAGAAGAGTAAATTTCACAAACCCACCAATAATTTAGAGCGGCGTTTCAAGAAACAACCATTTTTATAGCTTATGCCGTATCCCAATCATCACCCCCTCCTACTCCTCCAACAAAAAATTAATCCAGGTACAGAGTGGACAGAGGCTGCACCGCATCAGACGATCAAGTCCTCACTCCCTTCAGTCAACTGTGTGCTTTGTGGTAGTGGTGCGGAAGAAACAGTCCATCATCTCTTCTCTGGTTGCTCCTTCTCTCAGTTATGTTGGGCCTCGATACAAATTATTTGGGACCTTGCGTTTCCAATGGTAGAAATGGTTCAGGAGCAGAAGCAACATTTCACACATGAGTGTTACATGGAAGTGGTTATGATTGGAGCCTGCGCGATCTGGCTGCAAAAAAAACTGATATCATCTTCAATGCGGCCTATGTCAGTTTCCCTAGATGGAAGAAGGATTTCAAGGAGAACTTTGTTCTCCTGTATCATAGAGGAAGCCATCGACGTCATGATGCTATGGCGACCTGGCTTGCATCCCTGTAACTTTCTTTTTGTTTTGTTCTCTGTACATAAAACTCTAACACCTAATTTATAAAATACAGTAGGGGAATCCCCTCCTGTTTCGCTTAAAAACAAAAAGAGAAGGCCCTCACTCCCGCTTGACTCAACGGGTTTAGTCTCGCATCCAGAACGTCTCAGCCATGGCAGCAAGGAAACCGTGTGTTGGGAGCAAGGAAGCACCACAGGGAGCGGGAGCACAAGAGTTGCTTCCACTGTTTCAGTTGCATATATAGTTACAGCTGGTTTTAAAAAAACAATGATAATTATGACTGTCATGGATAACCCTCGTTTCCATAAATTCTTGTTCCCTGCTAATCATCTGAACCTCCTCTTCAAAGGGTGGTAGTGCTAGACATAATTGTCACTGTCACTTTGTTACCAAATGGTAGCCATGTCGTACCACTGTCGACGGTAGGGTCCTTCCTGCAGGGGCCTTCTGCTGGGCTTTTTACTGGTACGGGAGCATTTCCAGTCGATAGCTACGGCTGTTTATTGGGGGCATGCTGGCATGGTTCCGAGTTCAGATTGGATGCATGCAAGTGCGCAACACTAAAATCAACAAATACTTATATTTGTTGACGGAGGAAGTACCATAGTGCTGGGCCAAGGCCAAGAATGGATGATAGCTTAGCTGGCTCTTCTGAACTCTGGTCATGTTCCCACAACAACACCACCGGCTAGTTGGATTGGGACATCAACATGACCGCATACCTCAACTCGACGCTCAAAGCCCAACACCGCACCACCACAAACGTACCCAAGAGAAAGCCGATAAGTAGCCTCATCACAAGCGCCGTCGTCAACGACGATGTCCCCCGCCAACCAGCAGCTGCCATGCAGGATTTGCCGCCGCAGTCTGCTGCAAGCCATGTAGCTATGCCGAATCCTCCACCATGCCTCCATCGTCTTCAGGTCGAGCACATACGATCACCGATCTCCCAACCACGGCCTTTCGTTGACAGAAGTCAGAAGAGGAGCCTACCGCAACACACCGAAAAGGCCACCACCATGCAGGACCTCTCGCCGAAGAACAACCGCTGCACCTTACACCCCAAACACCCCACCGGACCCTAGACTTCCAAGGCAAACTCAGACGCGTGGGGGCCCCGCCACATCAACCGTCGCACTCCACTCCTCGAACATACCACCTTAAAGCGCACGGGGGCCTCACCTCTCCCGCCGTTGGACTCTCTAAGGATCCGACCGTCGACCTGTCGTTACCTCTTATCAGGACGATGATCCAGTTTAACGTACGGTTGTTAACTCGCTTCATTTCCAGAGTCTTGTGCATGTGGGACTGGATTTCCTCTTGGTCTGTCAATAATGTGTATCGCTTTTTTTGTGTGAGATTTGATCGTTTCCAATAATGGTGTGGCTGGATCTGCACGCTTGTGCAGGTTGGTGAGTCGTGTGTAATATTTGCGTAACCATTTTGTTGTGTTCCTTTAAAGTGAAAAGATTTTAAAGCTGTGAACTCTGAGTTTTGCTTCGCAAGAAGACGTCATTTGTTTCAGTCAACGTCATCGAAAATCATTGGTTTCCATTTGTTTTGCTCCTCCAGCTTAAATGTTCAAATGTCAAGTTTGTTCATCTGACTGCTTCCACTCTCCCGCACTAACTATGCGATTTAAAAGTTCAAGTTTGTTCATCTGACTGCTTCGAAGATGGGACTTTTTTTTTTTTGCGTGTGGCAGGTTTCAATTCCACTTTTCCTGGGCAAACGAGAAAACAAGTACCGATGCCAGGAGATGGAAGTCAGGTTGACGAGGCAGTGACGTAGGATAAGGCTCTTTGGTGAACCAGACTTATCTATCTTAGAGATCAAATTGGATGATAGATTTTTCTTTTTTTTTCTCTTGGAAATGACCTTTCACGGTTGAGCAATTGTATCTTGAGTTTTTTTTTTTGCGAGGCCAATTGTATCTGAGTTGATCGTGCATCTATGATTTATGTTAATAATTTTTTGCGAAAAGGGAATTTCATTAATATTATAGCGAATTGCATCTCCTGATTACAAACTCAACCCAAACAACTCCAACTTCATTGATTTATGTTAATAATTGAAGGTCAAAAATTGGACAGTTGTAATAAGAATTGTATCTCTTGTTTACTCTCTCACACAAAAAAATAAAATCAAGCGTCCTATCGTATCCCACTGGGGTGGTCTTAGTGTCTAATTCGATCGACTAATCATCAAGATGCTGGAGAGTAAGATATGTCATGTAGTGATGTAGGTGGCGACGTCTGAATTGACTGCATTCGTTTCCCTAAGGCCTGATTAGTTGGTGCCTAATATTGCCACGCCATTGCTTAGTCACTCACATTTTATTTTTTTAGTCAGGATTTGGTTGCTGCCACAACTCAACTTATCTAATCCTTTGTCTTCCTGACCCATTTGTCATATAACAGTTTTTTTGGCTAAAGTTTTGCTATGCTCAGTTAGTGAAATTTACTCACAAAAATGTGGCACGACGTAATGTTTTGTGGCGAACGTCGATGAGTTACAGTACTAGAAGGCGACGCGGAAGGCCGCTTGGTCCAGCATCGATCAAGGAAGAAAAAACTGACGGTGATGCTAAAAGGGGGATGGAGGATGTTGCGAATATATTAACTCGATGAAGCGATGCTCCTGGTGACAAATGCTGTTGACAAATTTACTGCTTGGATGGGATTAAGCAAGAAGACAATTTACTGGGCTAGCTAGAACGCTTGGATGGCTTTGTTCTGCAATGTTGCATGTTTTCATCTCCACTTCCTAAAAATTTCAGCATTATTTGATTTTTCCAGGTTGTTTCTATGCTGTGGCATCGCGACCTCTCACCGCATCTGTTCGGCACAGCAGTAGTAGTTAGCTGATTCCTCCACCAAATGTCTTATTTATTTATAAGCTGCGCGTCCAATGATATTGCTCGGCACAGCATCAGTAGTTAACTGTCTCTCACGTAAGCTTTGTACTGAGGTCAAAGTCAATGCGTGCATACATCTGCCGTCAGCTCAAACCAGCTGAATTCTTTTTTCCCAAGTTGCAGTGGAGCACACTCAATGATTTCTGTAAACTAGGAGACTAACAGACACCTAACATTAAGATGCTCTTAATCTGCCTAACACCGACTCTGCTATTTTATTTCTCCGGTTACCACACCCGACGAACTACTAGCTACAGCGACAGGACGCTATCTATATATGGAGCGCGCTTTGCCCTGCGAATGCACACCAATCTTGCACTGCCATACATCCGAAACACACCAAAGATGTCGCCGGTGAAGGTGTTTGGCCACCCCATGTCGACGAACGTGGCTCGGGTGCTGGTGGCGCTGGAGGAGGTGGGTGCCGAATACGAGCTGGTGACTGTCGACTTCCTCGCCGGCGAGAACAGAATTCCTGACCACGTCGCGCGGAATGTACCCCATTTTTTCTTCATTATGTTTTTTTTAAGCTTATATGTCTATATACTTTCCGTTATCTTCTATCTTGACCTATGCAGTAATAGTTTCAGACAAACATACAGATAAAAATGTGACTTCATTACATCCTGACGTTTTCCTGCAGCCTTTTGGGAAGATTCCTGCTCTGCAAGATGGCGATCTCGTCCTCTTTGGTACGTGGTGGACTCGCATATTTTGATTGATGCCATGTTGACTTGCTAAAGTTCTTGGTATCTCCATGATCTCGTTTGAATCAGAAACTAAGATTCAGATGCCACTAACCTGTTCCATATGTTCCTCTGTTCTAGATTCTTCCTTATTAACTCTTCTATATATTACAGAGTCACGCGCAATTGCAAAGTACATCCTCCGCAAATACAAGTCATCGGAGGCCGATCTCCTGAGGGAGGACGACATCAAACATGCGGCAATGGTGGACGTATGGACCGAGGTGGAAGCGCAGCAGTACTACCCCGCCCTCTCGCCAGTTGTGTTCGAGTGCATCATCTTCCCCATCATGCAGGGCACCACCACCAACCAGAATGTGGTCGACGAGAGCCTGGAGAAGCTGAAGAAGGTGCTCCAGGTCTACGAAGCCCATCTGTCGAAGCACAAGTATCTCGCTGGGGATTTCTTCAGCTTTGCGGATCTCAACCATTTCCCATTCACCTTCTATTTCATGGCGACGCCGTATGCATCTGTGTTCGACGCGTACCCTCGCGTGAAGGCTTGGTGGGAAAGCTTGATGTCCAGGCCGTCCATCAAGAAGGTCTGCTCCAATATGCCGACCAAAATTTAGAGGCGCCCTTGCATATACGTCTTTAGAAATTTTAGTGTTGTCGATCGCCAATAAATGAAGTGTTATGGGTGATGGCTGAAGAGCAACAGTGATGTATCACCTAGCTTAGTCCAACAAATTATTCTTGTATCTGCATTTATATATATATGCACACAAAGCTTTACCTGTTCTTTAATATAAAATTGAGTCTCGCTGTCGTGGTTTCTTCGTAGTCATGGCGATAGCTAAGACCATGGATGCCTCATATATAGCTAGGTTGGTTGGCTAAACATTGGGCAAAATTTGCAGAATTTCCACTAATTATCTTAAAGTCCGCTAATCTGATAAATTTCTGCTAAAATTTGAGGAACTTCAAATTTGGAGAACTTGTGCAAATGTCATGAATATTCAAATCATCTGCCCATTTTCAGTACCATCGATCTTTCCGATATTTTTCTTGGTCTTCACAGATGATCACTCCCAAGGGTCAGCATGTCAATTGTTAACATGGGTGATTATGAAGGTGGCACATTGATTTGTATATAATACGGAGTATTGGAGAAGAGTAAATTTCACAAACCCACCAATAATTTAGAGCGGCGTTTCAAGAAACAACCATTTTTATAGCTTATGCCGTATCCCAATCATCACCCCCCCCCCCCCCCCCCCCCCCCCCCCACCTCTCCTACTCCTCCCAACAAAAAATTAATCCAGGTACAGAGTGGACAGAGGCTGCACCACATCAGACGATCAAGTCCTCACTCCCTTCAGTCAACTGTGTGCTTTGTGGTAGTGGTGCGGAAGAAACAGTCCATCATCTCTTCTCTGGTTGCTCCTTCTCTCAGTTATGTTGGGCCTCGATACAAATTATTTGGGACCTTGCGTTTCCAATGGTAGAAATGGTTCAGGAGCAGAAGCAACATTTCACACATGAGTGTTACATGGAAGTGGTTATGATTGGAGCCTGCGTGATCTGGATGCAAAAAAAACTGATATCATCTTCAATGCGGCCTATGTCAGTTTCCCTAGATGGAAGAAGGATTTCAAGGAGAACTTTGTTCTCCTGTATCATAGTTCATAGAGGAAGCCATCGACGTCATGATGCTATGGCGACCTGGCTTGCATCCCTGTAACTTTCTTTTTGTTTTGTTCTCTGTACATAAAACTCTAACACCTAATTTATAAAATACAGTAGGGGAATCCCCTCCTGTTTCGCTTAAAAACAAAAGAAAGAAGAAGGCCCTCACTCCCGCTTGACTCAACGGGTTTAGTCTCGCATCCAGAACGTCTCAGCCATGGCAGCAAGGAAACCGTGTGTTGGGAGCAAGGAAGCACCACAGGGAGCGGGAGCACAAGAGTTGCTTCCACTGTTTCAGTTGCATATATAGTTACAGCTGGTTTTAAAAAAACAATGATAATTATGACTGTCATGGATAACCCTCGTTTCCATAAATTCTTGTTCCCTGCTAATCATCTGAACCTCCTCTTCAACGGGTGGTAGTGCTAGACGTAATTGTCACTGTCACTTTGTTACCAAATGGTAGCCATGTCGTACCACTGTCGACGGTAGGGTCCTTCCTGGGGCCTTCTGCTGGGCTTTTTACTGGTACGGGAGCATTTCCAGTCGATAGCTACGGCGGTTTATTGGGGCATGCTGGCATGGTTCCGAGTTCTGATTGGATGCCTCGGATGTGCAACACGGAAATACCTTGGTGCTGGCCAAGGGTCAAGAATGCCTGATAGGTTTCGTTGCAGATTGAAATGCTATCCGAGGACGGAACTACAAAGGACAAATTTGGAACCGCCTCCTCGTTGGCTAGCAGAACCGTACAAATACCCCCGAGAGAGGAAGCACGGCCCCTCGTTGGCTAGCAGAACAATTTCATTACCCGAGAGGCCGACAAGTAGTACTACTCCAGCCTTCTGCTGCGGCAAGGAGAAATCGCGGAGAGGGCACCACAATTCCACAAACCACAGCAGCAGCAGCAGGAGGAGGATCAAGCTAGGAGACATGGAGCCGAATCCGACGACTCCTCTCCTGACGCCGCATAAGATGGGCGATTTCAGCCTCGCGCACAGGTCAGCAAATTCAATCGTTGTCGTTCATCAGCCACATCACTGCAGATGATCCATATGCATGCATGTATCGCACGGCACACTTAACCACTGCAGATCACTACAAATCAAGCAGGGTTGTTCTCGCGCCGCTGACGAGGTGCAGGGCGCACGGGAGCGTGGCGCGGCCGCACATGGCCGTGTACTACGGCCAGCGCGCGACGCCGGGCGGCCTCCTCATTTCGGAGGCCTGCGCCGTCTCCGAGGCGGCGCGCGGCGTGCAGGACGTGCCGGGGCTCTGGACCGACGAGCAGGTGCAGGCATGGAGGCCCGTCGTCGACGCCGTGCACACCAAGGGCGCCGTCTTCTTCTGCCAGATTTGGCACGCCGGGCGGGCCTCTCGCGCAGGTCTAGTATACTCTCTATTCTTTTATTTATATTTATTATATAAGTACTGCTGAGTCGTTTGGAGGCTCTTTTAGAGCATGCACCCTGATCATAGGGAAACCTTACAAATCATCACGTAGAAGCTGAATATCGTACCATCTATTCGGATATTTAACAAATCCATAACAGTGGCAAATACCACACTTGAAGGATGTTCAGGAGCAAAAGGATTCTCCAATTTACCAATGGAATAAATTTCCCTGATAGCAATGGCACTTCACGACGGTGTTTTCATGATCGCAAGAGCACTTCAATTTGATAATGAAGTCTCTTCTTTTTGTTGCGAAAACGCATTACAGTCGTACGTGTACGTCATTGTGTGAGTGTGTACTGTCTTTGAAAAGAAAAGAAAAAATGCACTTCAATACGGGTTCAGATGATTTTGTTCCGTAAAGCACTCAACACAGAGTCCAGTCGCTTCAAGAAAATGAAAGATAAAGAAAAGAAAAGTAAGTTTGCTAGGGCTATCCTTGAGAGCAACCTCTGTTAGCTAGTGGACAGTACTATCTTGAGGATAATATTACCACCATATTGATAAATAAGAGATTTGCTAGTTCTAAAAATAAAAACTGACCAGAAGTACCCATGGTAGGTCATGCTTGACATGGAAGAACATAGTCATATGTGGTTGGTTTACTGTTTAGTTTCTTATGACTGAAACGGACAACTAATTGTTTTGATAGGTTCTGAATAAATTAGGAGTATTTTTCTTTTTCTTTCGGTTCAATCAGTGACGTGAATTCGACACGTTAGGGATTGCTGCTACAACCATATCGCTGCTCTTGCCTTTGTTGGCAGCAAGGAGCTTGCGTTGCGTGTTAACATGGGCACTTGTATGTTCCACAGATCTCCAACCCAACGGGCAGGCACCGATCTCGAGCACAGACAGGCAGGCCCGTCCCCAAGTTAGTCACGCCGGCCAGATTGTTGAATTCGACGCCCCTCGAAGGCTGGACGCGGAAGAGATACCGAGCATAGTGAACGAGTTCCGTGTTGCCGCCAGGAACGCCATAAACGCCGGTAATGAGCATATAGCACGAATAATGTACTAGATATTCTAAGAAGCTGATTTGCGCTGAAATTACAAGGCTTCGACGGCGTGGAGATCCACGCGGCGAACGGGTACCTGATCGACCAGTTCATGAAGGACAGCGTCAACGACCGCGCGGACGCGTACGGCGGCGGCCTGCAGAACCGGTGCCGCTTCGCGGCGGAGGTGATCGCCGCCGTGGCCGGCGAGGTGGGCGCCGGCCGCGTCGGCGTGCGCCTCTCCCCGTTCGCGGACTACGTCGACTGCCACGACTCCGACCCGGAGGCGCTAGCGCTGCACGTTATCCGCGCCATCTTGAACCCGGTCGGCGTGCTCTACTGCCACGCCGTGGAGCCGCGGATGCGGGTGAACCCGGACGACGGCAAGCTGACGCTCCCGCAAATGCTGCTCCCGTTCAGGAGGGCATTCCGGGGCACGTTCGTGGTGAACGGCGGGTACGGCCGGGAGGAAGGCGACGCGGCGGTGGGGGACGGCTACGCAGACCTAGTGGCGTACGGGCGGCTGTTCCTCGCGAACCCAGACCTGCCGGAGCGGTTCGCCAGGAACGCAACGCTCAACAAGTACGACCGGAGCACGTTCTACACCTCCGACCCGGTGATTGGTTACACCGATTACCCATTTCTTGACAAGCTCTAGTTTGTTTGCCTCATGATCAATGATCCGGTAATTTGGTGAACAATGGCATGTCTTTATCAGATCTCTCTCCGTTTTTAAATTGATATCGCCGTTGATTTTTTGAGTTACATTTAACCATTCGTTTTATTCAAAATATTAGCTCAAATATACAAATTATAAGTTATGATTCAATTTTTTTTGACAGAAAACAGGAGGGGATTCCCCTACTGTAGTTTTATTAAGTTAGTTTAGTTAGAGTTTTTGTACATTTAATTACAGGGTTGCCAACCAGGCTGTCATGACGTTATGACGCCTACCGTTAGCTCTGTACAAAAGAAGAGAAAAAACTAATCTTAAATCATTTTTTCATCTGGGAAGCTAAGCGAGGCGCTGTTGAAAATAATATCATTTGCGCTGATTCCAGATTGTCTATACACCTTATCATAATCACCTCCATATAGCAGTCATAAATGAAGAGCTGTTCTTGTTCTTGAATTATAAATTATGATTCAATTTTTATTAGTGATAAAACAAATCATAACAAAATATATGATAACTTTGAAAATTATTTGAATAAGACGAATGGTCAAACGTAACAAAAAAAGCCAACAGCGACAACAATTTAAAAATGAAGAGTGTTTAGTTTATGTTATGCGTAATAATGAATAAAAGTTTAGTATATGTTCGCGATGAACAAAACTTGGGCCAAAATTAGGTCGTATGAGGAACCAAACATGGGTCAAGAACCAGAAAGTCCAATGAGCTTTATGACAAAAAAAAAAGACCTGCAAATAGATCTGGCCTAACATGAAAAGGACCCATGAACAGTCAGTCATGCATGGACCAAATCACGATTTATGAGAACCTAACATGGACAACAAACGGGTCAGGCCGAGGAAGCTAAAGGCCTATGATTGGCCTTTTGTGAACGAAATGACGATTTTATGACGAACCAAAATTAGGCTGGGTCGAACAAAAAAGATGATCCTAACAAAGGTCTTAGTTGGATCGGGTCATAAATAAATATGTGAATAAAATGGCCTGAAAGTCAGTCGGGTCTACTAAGAATTGAGTTGTCCTAGACCGCACGGCATTTTCATTATGTAACGTGAAAGATGCATCAATTACAGGCCAAATCAGAAAATTCATAGAAAAATAATTGCGTTGCCACGTCGGATCAATATAGGACGAGCAGTATCAATAAAACCCTTTTAACGGTGTCATGAGAGATCGAATAATGACTTGCATTCAAGTTAACGGCCGGCACAATGGTACTTCATGCTAGAATTGATCCGTTAGACGAAGTAGATAACCTTAGCTCCTTGTGAATTCTTTTTTTTTTTTTGAGATTAGTAAAACCAGACACTCACAACGCACGCACACTCACCCATATGAACACACGTACGCAAACCCTACCCCTATAAGCATCTTCGAAGACTGAGCCGGCAAATCCTAGAGATTGACGAAGACTGAGCCCCTTGTGAATTCGATATTAAACTTTAGAATAATTTAATAAGAGAAAAACTATAGCTGACATCATGCGATTGCAGTATACAAACTAGGGTGCTACAGTTGCACAATACTGTCTCTATCTGAACAGGAGCATTTGCAATCAATCTTCTGATGGTGGTGGGCCATATGGACGCCTAGAACCGTTGGCTCTGTTCTCACGAAGGTGCAAAATTCACTTGCACAGAAGGATGACCCATGCATGCATCTGATTGATCACCTCCCGTTATGGCTAAGCTAGCTACTTGCACGGGCTTCCTCCAACAAATGAAGGAAATGCCAAAGACAATATCATTAATGTTATCAGATAATGTTGTTGCAAGTTGGTCTGCTATCGGTGGACCAAACGGCAAACGGCGGAAAAGGAAATCTGCCGCCTCGTCGGCTAGCTAGCTTGCAGAACCGTACAATCACCGGTGCAAAACGCAGCGTAGCAGTAACACAACCCTCCGTAATAACCCCGAGAAGTTCGTTTTCAAAAAAAATAACCCCGAGAAGTTGTTGGTACTCATGTTCCGTAGCCTGCGGAATCTAGCTAGTTGAAGCCGCTGGGAGGAAGCTTAGGGAGAAACATGGAGCCGACTCCTCTCCTGACGCCGAACAAGGAAGCTGACAAGGAAGGCAAACCGCTTTACATTGCCTACTAACATGCATAAAGATGAAATTAATAGAAGCAGAACTTTCACCCTCAAAATGACATAGATGATGATCCCAGTATGTGAGTGATCCGTTGCCCCTGATCAAAGCTTATTGATAAGAGTGAGACAGTCGGATGCCACTATCACCTGGTTGAATGAGAGCTCCATATATAGCGAAGAAGATTGACCGCCTAAACGCAATAGTCTCCGCCATCTCCAGGTTCGTGATCTTGTCTATTCCCTGCCTGCAAGCTACCAAGTAGGGGTGAAAACTAGCGACCCTTAGGGTCACCTACGACCCTCTTTAGTTCAAACAAATGGACTAGATTTCCAAACAGGGTTGTAGGTTACCCTTAGGAGCACCTATTTACACCCCTACTGCCAAGAAACTCTCGTTGTGGTCTCTAATCACAAATCCCAGTCCCATTTAGTTTGCACCCTCAAATACTGCAACATCCACGTTTATCATTACCCATCCTTACGGTGGTGGATCCCAGCGACTTGGCTTAATGGGACCACACTTATTTGAAGCATTTGCTTGATAGCAATGCTGCAATACCATATCAACATATGCAACAATCTTATCTGTTACACATAGAGGATGCACTTGAGGTTCTCCATTTCTCACAGCATTTCTGGCCTCCGAAATGTGCTAGAAGGAAATGGCAAGCAGAATAGTAGCCTCTCTGTCAAGAAATCAAAGACCCACTGCCACTCTGAATGAAGAATGTCCTAATTTATTTTCAGACCATTTCCTTTCTTCAGCACTTTTTTTTTTGAAGGCAGAACGCCCCGAAGGGGCTAGATGTTCTTCATAACTCCAGCAGGTGCAGGCTTTTTACAGAAAGACCATTACAAAAGATACAAACTAGACACAAGTTTTATGTAAGCCTATGAGGACACAAAAGAAAATTAAAAATACATCCAAGTCCTCAGCAGAAATTGCAACCACCGTTTCAGCACTTTCCAGATTATGGCCACATATTGACATGATATAAATGTGTGAGCAAGGCTTTCTTCTCTGCCACAATGACAACAAACCTCTGAAGATGAAATCATTCTATTTTTCAACTGCTGACCCGTAGGAAGACAATTGTGTGGAAATCTCCAAAGTACAATTTTATAGGCACTTTCAATTGTATGGGAACCCCTCACTTTCATTCTTGTTCCCTACTCCTCATCTCAACCTCCTCTTCATACGGTGGTAGTACAAAAAAATTGTCAGCGTTAGTTTGCCACCAAATGGTAGCCATGTCGTATCAGTGTCGACGGAACTGTACTTCTTGGCGCCTTCTGCTGGGCACTTTACCGGTACGGGAGCATTTCCAATCGATAGCTACGGCTGTTTATTGGGGGCATGCTGGCATGGTTCCGAGTTCAGATTGGATGCGTGCAAGTGCGCAACACTGAAAATCAACAAATACTTATATTTGTTGACGGAGGAAGTACCATAGTTCTGGGCCAAGGCCAAGAATGCATGATAGCTTGGCTGGCTCTTCTGAACTCTGGTCATGTTCCCACAACAACACCACCGACTAGTTGGATTGGGACATCAACATGACCGCATACCTCAACTCGACGCTCAAAGCCCAACACCGCACCACCACAAACGTACCCAAGAGAAAGCCGATAAGTAGCCTCATCACAAGCGCCGTCGTCAACGACGATGTCCCCCGCCAGCCAGCAGCTGCCATGCAGGATTTGCTGCCGCAATCTGCTGCAAGCCATGTAGCTATGCCGAATCCTCCACCATGCCTCCATCGTCTTCAGGTCGAGCACATACGATCACCGATCTCCCAACCACGGCCTTTCGTTGGCAGAAGTCAGAAGAGGAGCCTACCGCACCACACCGAAAAGGCCACCACCATGCAGGACCTCTCGCCGAAGAACAACCACTGCACCTTACACCCCAAACACCCCACCTGACCCTAGACTTCCAAGGCAAACTCAGACGCGTGGAGGCCTCGCCACATCAACCGTCGCACTCCACTCCTCGAACATACCACCTTAAAGCGCACGGGAGCCTCGCCTCTCCCGCCATTGGACTCTCTAAGGATCCGACCGTCGACCTGTCGTTACCTCTTATCAGGACGATGATCCAGTTTAACGTACGGTTGTTAACTCGCTTCATTTCCAGAGTCTTGTGCATGTGGGACTGGATTTCCTCTTGGTCTGTCAATAATGTGTATCGCTTTTTTTGTGTGAGATTTGATCGTTTCCAATAATGGTGTGGCTGGATCTGCACGCTTGTGCAGGTTGGTGAGTCGTGTGTAATATTTGCTTAACCATTTTGTTGTGTTCCTTTAAAGTGAAAAGATTTTAAAGCTGTGAACTCTGAGTTTTGCTTCGCAAGAAGACGACATTTGTTTCAGTCAACGTCATCGAAAATCATTGGTTTCCATTTGTTTTGCTCCTCCAGCTTAAATGTTCAAATGTCAAGTTTGTTCATCTGACTGCTTCCACTCTCCCGCACTAACTATGCGATTTAAAAGTTCAAGTTTGTTCATCTGACTGCTTCGAAGATGGGACTTTTTTTTTTTTTTTTTGCGTGTGGCAGGTTTCAATTCCACTTTTGCTGGGCAAACGAGAAAACAAGTACCGCTAGGAGATGGAAGTCAGGTTGACGAGGCAGTGATGTAGGATAAAGCTCTTTGGTGAACCAGACTTATCTATCTTAGAGATCAAATTGGATGATAGATTTTTCCCTTTTTTTCTCTCTTGGAAATGACCTTTCACGGTTGAGCAATTGTATCTTGAGTTTTTTTTTTGCGAGGGCAATTGTCCTGAGTTGATCGTGCATCTATGATTTATGTTAATAATTTTTTGCGAAAAGGGAATTTCATTAATATTATAGCGAATTGCATCTCTTGATTACAAACTCAACCAAACAACTCCAACTTCATTGATTTATGTTAATAATTGAAGGTCAAAAATTGGACAGTTGTAATAAGAATTGTATCTCTTGTTTACTCTCTCACACAAAAAAATAAAATCAAGCATCCTATCGTATCCCACTGGGGTGGTCGTAGTGTCTAATTCGATCGACTAATCATCAAGATGCTGGAGAGTAAGATATGTCATGTAGTGACGTAGGTGGCGACGTCTGAATTGACTGCATTCGTTTCCCTAAGGCCTGATTAGTTGGTGCCTAGTATTGCCACGCCATTGCTTAGTCACTCACATTTTATTTTTTTAGTCAGGATTTGGTTGCTGCCACAACTCAACTTATCTAATCCTTTGTCTTCCTGACCCATTTGTCATATAACAGTTTTTTTGGCTAAAGTTTTGCTATGCTCAGTTAGTGAAATTTACTCACAAAAATATGGCACGACGTAATGTTTTGTGGCGAACGTAGTTATGAGCCACAAGCTGCCCCCTTAAGGCCGCTTGGTCCAGCATCGATCAAGGAAGAAAAAACTGACGGTGATGCTAAAAGGGGGATGGAGGATGTTGCGAATTATATTAACTCGATGTAGCGATGCTCCTGGTGACAAATGCTGTTGACAAATTTACTGGACTAGAACACTTGGATGGGATTAAGCAAGAAGACAATTTACTGGGCTAGAACGCTTGGATGGCTTTGTTCTGCAATGTTGTATGTTTTCATCTCCACTTCCTAAAAATTTCAGCATTAATTATTTGATTTTTCCAGGTTGTTTCTATGCTGTGGCATCGCGACCTCTCACCGCATCTGTTCGGCACAGCAGTAGTAGTTAGCTAGCTGATTCCTCCACCAAATGTCTTATTTGTTTATAAGCTGCCCGTCCAATGATATTGCTCGGCACAGCATCAGTAGTTAACTGTTCACTCTATTAGAGTGTTGTTGGATACTCTACTGGTGTACTGCAAATTCATAAACAATTAATATATCTCTCTCACGTAAGCTTTGTACTGAGGTCAAAGTCAATGCATTCATACATCTGCCGTCAGCTCAAACCAGCTGAATTCTTTTTTCGCAAGTTGCAGTGGAGCACTCTCAATGATTAATCTGCCTAACACCGACTCTGCTATTTTATTTCTCCGGTTAATCACCACACCCGACGACTACTAGCTACAGCGACAGGACGCTATCTATATCCCCCCCTCCCCTACTCCTCCCAACAAACAAATAATCCAGGGACAGAGTGGACAGAGGCTGCACCGCATCAGACGATCAAGTCCTCACTCCCTTCAGTCAACTGTGTGCTTTGTGGTAGTGGTGCGGAAGAAACAGTCCATCATCTCTTCTCTGGTTGCTCCTTCTCTCAGTTATGTTGGGCCTCGATACAAATTATTTGGGACCTTGCGTTTCCAACGGTAGAAATGGTTCAGGAGCAGAAGCAACATTTCACACATGAGTGTTACATGGAAGTGGTTATGATTGGAGCCTGCGCGATGTGGATGCAAAAAAATGATATCATCTTCAATGCGGCCTCTGTCAGTTTCCCTAGATGGAAGAAGGATTTCAAGGAGAACTTTGTTCTCCTGTATCATAGTTCATAGAGGAAGCCATCGACGTCATGATGCTATGGCGACCTGGCTTGCATCCCTGTAACTTTCTTTTTGTTTTGTTCTCTGTACATAAACTCTAACACCTAATTTATAAAATACAGTAGGGGAATCCCCTCCTGTTTCGCTTAAAAAAAAAAAGAAAGAAGAAGGCCCTCACTCCCGCTTGACTCAACGGGTTTAGGGTCTGCTTGGTTCCCCGCCATGGGTCGCCACAGCAAACTTTTGGCAGCCACGCAACAGTTAGTCACTGCTTGGTTGAGGAAGAAACAACGGCCGCCACAGCCTTTCGCAGTGTAAAACCTCGCCACCAGATTTGGCACGCCGGGCGGGCCTCTCGCGCAGGTCTAGTATACTCTCTATTCTTTTATTTATATTATTATATAAGTACTGCTGAGTCGTTTGGAGGCTCTTTTAGAGCATGCACCCTGATCATAGGGAAACCTTACAATCATCACGTAGAAGCTGAATATCGTACCATCTATTCGGATATTTAACAAATCCATAACAGTGGCAAATACCACACTTGAAGGATGTTCAGGAGCAAAAGGATTCTCCAATTTACCAATGGAATAAATTTCCCTGATAGCAATGGCACTTCACGACGGTGTTTTCATGATCGCAAGAGCACTTCAATTTGATAATGAAGTCTCTTCTTTTTGTTGCGAAAACGCATTACAGTCGTACGTGTACGTCATTGTGTGAGTGTGTACTGTCTTTGAAAAGAAAAGAAAAAAATGCACTTCAATACGGGTTCAGATGATTTTGTTCCGTAAAGCACTCAACACAGAGTCCAGTCGCTTCAAGAAAATGAAAGATAAGAAAAGAAAAGTAAGTTTGCTAGGGCTATCCTTGAGAGCAACCTCTGTTAGCTAGTGGACAGTACTATCTTGAGGATAATATTACCACCATATTGATAAATAAGAGATTTGCTAGTTCTAAAAATAAAAACCGACCAGAAGTACCCATGGTAGGTCATGCTTGACATGGAAGAACATAGTCATATGTGGTTGGTTTACTGTTTAGTTTCTTATGACTGAAACGGACAACTAATTGTTTTGATAGGTTCTGAATAAATTAGGAGTATTTTTCTTTTTCTTTCGGTTCAATCAGTGACGTGAATTCGACACGTTAGGGATTGCTGCTACAACCATATCGCTGCTCTTGCCTTTGTTGGCAGCAAGGAGCTTGCGTTGCGTGTTAACATGGGCACTTGTATGTTCCACAGATCTCCAACCCAATGGGCAGGCACCGATCTCGAGCACAGACAGGCAGGCCCGTCCCCAAGTTAGTCACGCCGGCCAGATTGTTGAATTCGACGCCCCTCGAAGGCTGGACGCGGAAGAGATACCGAGCATAGTGAACGAGTTCCGTGTTGCCGCCAGGAACGCCATAACGCCGGTAATGAGCATATAGCACGAATAATGTACTAGATATTCTAAGAAGCTGATTTGCGCTGAAATTACAAGGCTTCGACGGCGTGGAGATCCACGCGGCGAACGGGTACCTGATCGACCAGTTCATGAAGGACAGCGTCAACGACCGCGCGGACGCGTACGGCGGCGGCCTGCAGAACCGGTGCCGCTTCGCGGCGGAGGTGATCGCCGCCGTGGCCGGCGAGGTGGGCGCCGGCCGCGTCGGCGTGCGCCTCTCCCCGTTCGCGGACTACGTCGACTGCCACGACTCCGACCCGGAGGCGCTAGCGCTGCACGTCATCCGCGCCATCTTGAACCCGGTCGGCGTGCTCTACTGCCACGCCGTGGAGCCGCGGATGCGGGTGAACCCGGACGACGGCAAGCTGACGCTCCCGCAAATGCTGCTCCCGTTCAGGAGGGCATTCCGGGGCACGTTCGTGGTGAACGGCGGGTACGGCCGGGAGGAAGGCGACGCGGCGGTGGGGGACGGCTACGCAGACCTAGTGGCGTACGGGCGGCTGTTCCTCGCGAACCCAGACCTGCCGGAGCGGTTCGCCAGGAACGCAACGCTCAACAAGTACGACCGGAGCACGTTCTACACCTCCGACCCGGTGATTGGTTACACCGATTACCCATTTCTTGACAAGCTCTAGTTTGTTTGCCCCATGATCAATGATCCGGTAATTTGGTGAACAATGGCATGTCTTTATCATATACTCCGTTTTTAAATTGAATATCGCCGTTGATTTTTTGAGTGACATTGGACCATTCGTTTTATTCAAAATATTAGCTTAAATATACAAATTATAAGTTATGATTCAATTTTTTTTGACAGAAAACAGGAGGGGGATTCACCTACTGTAGTTTTATTAAGTTAGTTTAGTTAGAATTTTTGTACATTTAATTACAGGGTTGCCAACCAGGCTGTCATGACGTTATGACGCCTACCATTAGCTCTGTACAAAAGAAGAGAAAAAACTAATCTTAAATCATTTTTTCATCTGGGAAAGCTAAGCGAGGCGCTGTTGAAAATAATATCATTGTGCTGATTCCAGATTGTCTATACACCTTATCATAATCACCTCCATATAGCAGTCATAAATGAAGAGCTGTTCTTGTTCTTGAATTATAAGTTATGATTCAATTTTTGTTAGTGATAAAACATATCATAACAAAATATATGATAAGTTTGAAAATTATTTGAATAAGACGAATGGTCAAACGTAACAAAAAAGCCCAACAGCGACAACAATTAAAAATGAAGAGTGTTTAGTTATGTTATGCGTAATAATGAATAAAAGTTTAGTATATGTTCGCGATGAACAAAACTTGGGCCAAAATTAGGTCGTATGAGGAACCAAACATGGGTCAAGAACCAGAAAGTCCAATGAGCTTTATGACAAAAAAAAAACTGCAAATAGATCTGGCCTAACATGAAAAGGACCCATGAACAGTCAGTCATGGACCAAATCAAGATTTATGAGAACCTAACATGGACAACAAACGGGTCAGGCCAAGGAAGCTAAAGGCCTATGATTGGCCTTTTGTGAACGAAATGACGATTTTATGACGAACCAAAATTAGGCTGCTCGAACAAAAAAGATGATCCTAACAAAGGTCTTAGTTGGATAGGGTCATAAATAAATGTGTGAATAAAATGGCCTGAAAGTCAGTCGGGTCTACTAAGAATTGAGTTGTACCGCACGGCATTTTCATTATGTAACAACTCAGTGAAAGATGCATCAATTACAGGCCAAATCAGAAAATTCATAGAAAAAATTGCGTTGCCACGTCGGATCAATATAATGTATAGGACGAGCAGTATCAATAAAACCCTTTTAACGGTGTCATGAGAGATCGAATAATGACTTGCATTCAAGTTAACGGCCGGCACAATGGTACTTCATGCTAGAATGATCCGTTAGACGAAGTAGATAACCTTAGCTCCTTGTGAATTCTTTTTTTTAAGATTACACAGTACAACTCAGACACTCACAACGCACGCACACTCACCCCTATGAACACACGTACGCAGACCCTACCCCTATAAGCATCTTCGAAGACTGAGCCAGCAAATCCTAGAGATTGACGAAGACTAAGCCCCTTGTGAATTCGATATTAAACTTTAGAATAATTTAAATAAGAGAAAAACTATAGCTGACATCATGCGATTGCAGTGTACAAACTAGGGTGCTACAGTTGCACAATACTGTCTCTATCTGAACAGGAGCATTTGCAATCAATCTTCTGATGGTGGTGGGCCATATGGACGCCTAGAACCGTTGGCTCTGTTCTCACGAAGGTGCAAAATTCACTTGCTGTCACATCCCAAATTTTAATAACCGAATAATAAAAATCACTTCCAGAAAATTTCGTAGATTTTAGGATTCAATTTAGAATTTTTGGAAACAAAAGTTCAAACCTTGTTAAGCTTAAGAATTTAGAAAAAGGGAATTTATGAAATAGGAATTAAAAATGGAACTTGCTAACATGATTGCTAGCTAAAACCTTGATTTTACAAAATTTATTCGAATTTGTTTGACTCGATTTGGAGTTCATTTGAATTTTGTATGATTATTTCAAGTTCTGGAAAATGTTCAAACTATTTCTTTTCCCTCCTTGCTATCGGGCCGCATTCTCCTGGCCCATTTCTTTCCTTCCTTTCCCGCCGGCCTGTTTCCTTTTCTTTCCCCGCTGGGCCGCGCTTCCTCTTCTTTTCTTTCTCCCGGCCCGGCCGCGTCCAGTCCAGCCCGGCCCCGGCCCGCGCGGACGACGCCGTCGTCCACCTCCCGCCACGCCGCAGCTTTCTCGCGCCGCGTGGCGAGCGCCGCCTGCCCGCAGCACCACGCCGACAGCCCGTCGCGTCGCGCATCTCAGCCAGCCGCTCGCGGACGCGCCCCGGCCTCTAAAGCTCGCGCCCGCGTGCCGCTTTGCCGCCTGCTCCCGCCGCGCCGCCCTTGTCGCCGACTGGCCGTCGCGGCATCCCACCGAACCGTCGCTTCGCCGCTGCCGCAGACGCTGCCTTGTCCCCCGCCGAATCCCCGACAACTCAAGCGCAGCCAACGTTCACGTTCCGAGGCCCGCCGCCCGCGCCAGGCACTCGAGCGCGCATGCGCGCATGCGCCGAGCGGCATGGCCACCGTTCCGGCCTCGTTGAGCACCCCCACTCCTATAAAAGGACCTCTCCAGCTCCGCCTCACTCCACTGCCTCCTCCTGCCTGCTCCACGGTGAGCTTCCCCCTCCATCGCCGCCCAATTTCCCATTTCCCCCTTTCTTCCCCAAGTCCGGCCGCCGAGCAGATTCCCTCCGGCGAGCCCCCTCTCTCTCCGCCTCCTAGCCCAACGCGACCGCCGAGAGTTCCTCTACCTTCCCCAAACCTCGCTCCACCATGCCCCGGCCAGCGGCAACGCGAATGCCGAGCGCCGCCCATCGCCGCCGCCTCCGCTCATCGCCAGTCGCCGTCGTCACGAATTCGTCGACGACGTGCTGCCGCCCGCACTCGCCACACTCCCGCGCACCTCCCGCGCTAGCACGGAGTCCACCAAACCCACTCCACGCGCACTTCCGCCACCGCGCCGCCGCCGCTCCAACTCCGGCGACCTCGTCGCCGTCGCTCCGCCCCTCCTCGCACCTGCGCGACCTGCCGTCCAGCTGCGCCGCGCCGCAAGCCACCTCCACGGCGACTCCTCGCCGTCCCCCGAGCCCTACAGCCGCCGGCGGCGAGCCCTCCGGCGAGCCCCCGCCGCTCACAGCCGCGCGCCGCCGCGCGCCCCGCCGCCGCCAATCCGCGCGCGCCACGTCACCCCGCCACGCCAGCACTCGCCCTCACGCGCGCCTGCACCCGGTCCACTGGACCGCACGCACATACGCTGCCACGTGGGTCCGGTCCACCGCGGGCCCCAACCGTCAGCCACACACTAAGCAAACTGCTAGAGCCACCCAGCTTAGTGCACACCGAAGCTTATTTCGAACCTTTTCCAATGTAGGAAAAATCCCCAAAAATACCAGAAAATAGGAAATAATTCATAGAACCCAATCCTACCCTTGGTTACTCCAGAAAAATATCTAAACATCGTTTACACTCTATTCCGCCATGATTACCCCCCCAACCTTCATTAGGCCATATCTTCATCGTTCTAACTCCGTTTTCAACGATTCTTGTTCCGTTCATCTCCTCTTAGCTCCCTGCATTCAATATTGTCCTCAGATATCTCTCTCTTATTTTATTTGGTTTTATTTGGTTTATTTTGTTTACGCATTAGTATTTATTTTGGCGTTGTTACGTGTAGACTACGAGGAGCACGAGGACAACCCCGAGGACGAGGGATACGAGGAGGATTCAGACCCGAACTTTGAAGGCAAGCTCTATTTCTCCTTGATCATGATTGATCCTATTATTTTTGCAATGTACCTATGTGGCCATCTTAATTATTATGCATTAATTGTTATTTTACTGCTTGAGTAGTTATTATCCTACTTGCTTAGTGATATTGATGCAAATTATTTAGGCATAAATATCTAGTCCTTGATTACCCCTTGTTTACCGTCGCCTTGATAACCTTAGGGTACACTATCGTTTAGGCTTAATTAAATGATAGTGTAATTACCTTGATACTAGTATATATGCTTAGGACCCCTCGCAATGTTTCTACATTGCTACATCTTTACACACATACTTGCTTTTATAAATGCGTTAAAATGAGTTTGGTGGTGTGTGTACTACATGGGGTTGGGAGTAGTACAACTGGTGTTAGGTGATGGTGATGAGCATGGAATGGGTATGGATCGAGGGCGAGGCCAGGTAGTGAAGTTAATGCTTACGTGATAGTCCACCTTATGTGGAATGTTGGTGCGCGCCCTGGCCGCATAAGGACCGGTTCTTGTGACTGTAAACATAATGATTTCTCGTACAACCATAGAACCTGTCATGGGCAGGACTTTGTCCTACCTTCTTGGTACTTCTGCAAGTAATTATCACCTGGTGGCCGGTAGTGGCAGCGGACTGGTTAGGGGAACACATCGGGTACTGAACGCCCGTTGCCGGCTATTTGGGAGTGAAATCCCCGCACATTTATGACCGCAGTGTCGTGCTTAATCCTTATCTTAAGCCCCTAACCCTCCGTGGTGAGCTTGCGGGACTACTCGGAGAAGATGGCCGAAGCGTTGTGTTGCTCTCTCGCGCAAGAGTGCATAACCTGTGGGAAAAGTGTACAACCTCTGCAGAGTATAAAATTCAATCGATTGGACGTTGTCACGGCATATGACACATTTATGTTATGAGATCACATTGATTAGCCACCCTCTTATTCCTTGACGTGTGAGTGGGTGTATTAGACGCCCGTGTTTTGGAAATAATGGCAAGTGTGCCGGGTCGGTAAGGCCATTGTGGTCCGAAGGCCCAACTAAAACTTGGGAACTGGCGGGATGGAATTATTCTCCCCCAGGGCCAATCAACTAAAATATGACAATCAAAACTCCTGTTTTTATCTATGTTTCCTTGAATTGCTAAACCCTGCATAAAACTCGCTTGCTGCAAATAAACCTTATGGCCTACTACTTTCTAAGACCGATTATGCATGTACTTATACCCTTGAGTAGTATAGGGCTTGCTGAGTACCTTATGTACTCATTCTTGCTGTTACCCCTTCAGAGGAAGAAGAAGAAGAAGTCGCAGGAGACGATTATGACGAGTAGGGTCGACGTCTGCTCAAGTTTGCCTGTGGTGTTCCGTAGTGTTTTCTTTAAGTTTGTTGTATCCAGGCTAGTATGCTAGCCTCTGTCTGGTTTGTAACTTAAGACCATATTCTGAACTCTATGGGATGTAATAATTATTCGTGTATGTGCAATGGAACACTTTGTTTGTGTGTACCAACTACTGATCCAGGGATTGGTACGGTAAGCACGTGGATTCCAGAAATGGGGTCCGACAGAGTGGTATCAGAGCCATACTTGACCGTAGGACGAGACCCTTAGGATTTGATCAACTTAGGATAGCTTATTTTTAGCTATAAAAACTATTTTCACAAAACTATCACTTTATTCTCACCTAAAGCTCTAGTTTTATATAAAATCTTTCACTAACTCCCTCTAACACCTTTTGTTCTAAACAGATGGAGATCGAAGAAGGCCATGTTGATGAAGATGGATGGACCCACACCTGGGCTGAGGAAGTGAGTGGTTTTCCAACCACACTCACCCGTATTCTTTGGTACTTCGACATTGACAAGAAGCCCCACTACCGCTGGAAGGAGTACGATGAAGATGGAATTCCCCGCTGCATGGCGCACATCTGTGTGCATGTTGAAGGCGAAGACCCACCCCTGGAAGCCTTTACCAAGACTACCCTCGGATCCAGATCTGCCGACGCCATACAGGCAGTAGCCAGGATTGCAGCCATAGAGGTTTGTGAGCACCTCATGGGACAGTCAGGAACCACAGCCATCAAGTACCTACCTCCGGACGACACTGACAACCCTATCTGGGAGCACCGCCTGAAGAATCTCTTTGGAGAAACCCGCACCGAGAAGGACAGTTGTCTGGTTGAGACAGCGTTGTACCTACAGTCCCTGGACTGCCACCACCAGACCGTCCTTGATCTATGGGAGGAGGATATCCAGCGTGGTCAGCAGTGGAGGAACCAATGGCAAGAAGCCCATCACCAGGCAGAGATGTACCTAGCTACGCGGAATGAGGCTGACCTCTTGAAGGCACAGTTAGAGGCTTCCCGCTACTACGCTGCACAGTCAGAGCGTGCAAAGGGAGCCCTAGAAGACGAGATCGAGTTCCTGAAGAAGACCATGGAGAAGGAGCGTGCTGAAGCAAGTGATGCCAAGTTGGGATATCAGGAAGTTCTAGATGGGATGTCCAAGCTAATGGGTGACAGGACCAAGGCACATGTTGAGCAGTTGGACGCCCTCTACAAGAGAGGCAAGGGTTTGGGAAAGATCGAGCCAAACAGTGGGATTGTCCGTGTCACTGCCTGCCACGGGGAGTATGAGACAGTGATGCCCGCGGTCCCGGACCTGCCACAGGACACCTTTGACACCATTGCCCGAGGGACGCAGATGCCAGAGCCAGAGCCAGAGCTGAGATACTTCGGATACAAGGTCAGGAAGGTGGCCAAGAAGAGAGCTTTCACCAAGACTCCCGAGGGACGCCCTGCGTGGCCACCCTCTGCACCGAAGCTTGACCCAGTGACCCGAGCTATTTTCAGCCAGGAGCTTGTCCAGTCGACCGCCGAGAGTTCTTGCGCCCCGTGCAGAGGCTACATCAACATCAGCGATGACACTGAGACAGAGGAGGACCCAGAGGAGGACCCTTTCGAGCCTATGGAGGACACTACCGACTGATGTTACTACAGCTTCGCCAGGCGCCGAGCACTGAGGAGTGCACTTGTACCCCTAGCTTAGTTCTAGTTAGCTTATCAGTCTTAGCAATCAGTTGTATCCCCTAGTTGTATCAGGATCGCAGTAGCACGTTGTATTAATCCCCTATGTACTTTATCTTATGACTGTAATCTAAGACTTGTATGGTGTTTTCGATGTTTTATTTGAATCTTTGCATGAATGATGTTGTGTGCTCTTAAACTCAGATCAGTACACTATAACTGAATATAATAACTTAGTAATTATAATAATCTAGTAACCTGAAGTTCTACCAAACAATGACAGGATGCCTCCAAAGCGATCTGCACGCATCCACAACCGCCAAGTTCGCCAGAATAGGGAACAGAACAATGAAGAGCCAGAACGTTCTGCAAGGGGCAGAGGACGTGGAAGAGCTCCAGTAAGAGGAAGACAACGTGGCAGACGTGAACGTGCCCCTGAAGCAGAAAGAAGAAACAGGAGGGTTGAGCAAGAAGTAAGCCAGCATGGTGAAAATGAACTGAGTGACAACCAAGACGGGAACGACAACCAAGATGTGAACGACAACCAGGACGGGAACAACAACCAAGACGGGAACAACAACCAACAACAGGAGCTACCGCACCCACCCGCAACCTTAGCTGACGTGATGGCCGCCCAGACACAACTTCTGCAAGCTATTGCAGCAAACCAACATCGTGGACAGCCACCTACCAAGATGGGAGAATTCATGAGGCTTAGGCCCCCAGTCTTCGACAGTACACTGGAGGACCCCTTGGCTGCAGATGATTGGCTGAGAAACATTAGCAAGAAGTTGGACATTGTAGCAGCAAATGATCAAGAAAGAGTTACACTTGCTTCTCACCAGCTGATTGGAGCCGCTGGAGAATGGTGGGACAATTACCGTGAAGCAGTTGCTGATCCAAGCGCTATCAACTGGCAGGAATTTCAGCAAGCTTTCAGATATTACCATATCCCAGAGGGAATTATGGAAATGAAAGCTGACGAGTTCCGTGCACTAAAGCAAGGACCTATGACTGTCAACCAATACATCAAGAAGTTCATGAAGCTAGCACGCTATGCACCTGATGAAGTCAACACTGACAAGAAGAAGCAGGATCGCTTCAGGAAGGGACTGCATACTGAGTTGAAGACCCAGTTAGTCACTCATATCTATCCAGACTTCAACACTCTCATGAATAGAGCCATACTATTGGAAGATGCCCGCTCCGACCTAACTACTGAGCGCAAGCGCAAGTTTCAAGCTAGGAAGTATAAGCAGCAGGAAAGGTTCCAGAAGCCGAGGTATGACAACTCTCAGAGATCGCGCCGCCAGCCAACAATGCAGTATCGTTCATCCGATTCGGGACCGCAACAAAAGCAGCCTACTCAGTCACACCGCTCCCACAGCAACTCAGCACCTCAGAGGAGTGCTAGCACTGTCAACCAAGCAGCACCACCAGTCCGAGCCTGTTTCCATTGCCGTGACCCTGGTCACATGATTGCCCGGTGCCCCCTGCTACAGAATGCGGGAGGATCACAAGCCAATGCAGGAGCCACAACCGCAAGGTCGGGTGCTAGCCGCAACGCACCCCAAGGTTCTGGACAACAGAGGAAGACACCAAGCTATGGAAGAGGACGTGTGAACCACATCGATGCTGCTGATGCTGAAGACTCTCCAAACGTTGTGATCGGTGAGTTTTTAGTAAATGCAACACTTGCCACAGTTTTGTTTGATTCTGGAGCTTCGCATTCGTTTGTTTCTTCGAAGTTTGTTGCCAAGCATGGATTACCTACTGTTTTACTAAAAACCCCTCTTTTAACCAAATCCCCTGGGGCTACCATGAAATGTCTTTTTGGTTGTGAAGGAGTTAAAATCCTTTTAAGTGGGGTAGAATTTTTGGCAAACCTAGTAGTGCTGAAATCAGAAGGAATAGATGTGATTCTTGGAATGAATTGGTTAGCACGCCACAAAGGAAATATATCATGTGCTGATCAAAAAGTTACTGCCACCAATCACAGAGGAGTTACTGTAGAATTCCGACCTCGCCGTTTGACAGCCGAGCCTATGATATGCAATCTCCAAGCCTTATCTGTAGAAGAAGTACCCGTAGTATGTGAATACCTAGATGTGTTTCCAGAAGAGTTGCCGGGAATGCCACCAGATCGAGATGTCGAGTTCTTGATCAACCTGATCCCTGGAGCAAACCCAATAGCCAAGAGACCGTACCGGATGGCTGCCAATGAATTGGCCGAACTAAAGGAACAGATTAGAGAATTACAAGAAAAAGGTTTTATCCGCCCAAGTTCATCACCTTGGGGAGCCCCAGTTCTCTTTGTGAAGAAGAAAGATGGAAGCCTAAGAATGTGCATTGACTATCGGTCATTGAATGAAGTCACCATCAAGAACAAGTATCCGCTACCCAGGATCGACGATCTTTTCGATCAACTGAAAGGAGCCAAGTACTTCTCCAAGATTGACCTAAGGTCAGGATATTATCAGCTGAAAATCCGACATTGTGACATCATGAAGACAGCGTTTGTGACCCGTTATGGCCAGTATGAGTTTACAGTTATGCCATTTGGATTAACCAATGCCCCAGCATACTTCATGAATCTGATGAACAAGATTTTCATGGAAGAGTTGGACAAGTTTGTTGTTGTCTTCATAGACGACATACTTATCTACTCGAAGAGTGCAGCTGAACATGAAGAACATCTAAGATTGGTTTTGGGAAGATTAAGAGAGCATGAACTCTATGCAAAGTTTGACAAGTGCGAATTTTGGTTACAAGAAGTTGCTTTCCTTGGACATATCATCACTGCAGAAGGAGTAGCAGTCGATCCCTCAAAAGTCGAAGCAGTTATCAACTGGAAGCAACCTACCAATGCATCAGAAGTCAGAAGTTTTCTTGGATTAGCTGGTTACTACAGAAGATTCATAGAAGGATTCTCGAAGGTAGCCAAGCCGATGACGGAATTGACCAAGAAAGAGAAGAAGTTTCAGTGGACAAAACAATGTGAAGATAGTTTCCGGAGACTGAAATCGAGCCTCACAACAGCCCCAGTACTTATACTACCGGATATCCACAAAGATTTTGTGGTATATTGTGATGCGTCCCGACAAGGACTTGGTTGTGTATTGATGCAAGATGATCGAGTTGTTGCTTATGCATCAAGACAGCTGAAGGTTCATGAGCAGAATTACCCGACTCATGATTTGGAATTAGCAGCCGTAGTGCATGCCCTCAAGATATGGAGACATTACCTTATTGGTAATAAATGCAAGATTTTCACTGATCATAAGAGTTTGAAATATATCTTCACTCAACCAGAACTGAACCTGAGACAGAGAAGATGGTTAGAGCTGATCAAGGACTATAACCTTGATGTTCAGTATCACCCAGGAAAAGCCAATGTAGTGGCCGACGCTTTGAGTCGCAAAGCTTATAGCAAGAGTCCAAGAGCAAGAAAAGTGAGCCCAAGGTTGACAAAAGAAATGGAAGGGTTGAATCTGCATATTACCACACCAGGACAAGTTTTTGCCCTGTGTGTACAACCAACATTGGAAAATCGCATCCGAGAAGCTCAGGCGAAAGATCCGAAACTGCAAGAAATCAAGGAACTCATGGGAGTGAACAAAGCCCCAGGATTCCGAGTAGATGACCAAGAAACTCTTTGGTATGAAGACCGGATCTGCGTACCGAACGAGGAAGAATTGAGAAAGCTCATTATGGACGAAGCCCACAATTCTGCTTATTCAATCCACCCAGGGACGACGAAGATGTACCAAGATCTAAAACAGAAATATTGGTGGATAGGCATGAAGAGAGATATCGCAGAATTTGTCGCATACTGTGACACCTGCAGAAGAGTTAAGGCAGAACACAAGAGACCGGCAGGACTACTGCAACCTTTACATATTCCAGTGTGGAAATGGGATGAGATTACAACGGATTTCATTGTGGGACTGCCACGAACAAAGAAGGGAAATGATTCAATATGGGTCGTGGTTGACCGATTGACCAAAGTAGCCCACTTCGTAGCTGTAAAGAATGCCTATGCTGGAGATAAATACGCACAGCTGTATGTTGACAATATTCTGAAGTACCATGGAGTACCTAGCAGAATTATAACTGATCGAGGTACCCAATTTACCTCCAAATTCTGGAAAAGCCTACATACCCTCCTTGGAACCAAGTTGGATTTCAGTTCAGCATACCACCCGCAGACTGATGGACAGACAGAACGAGTAAACCAGATATTGGAAGACATGCTTCGAGCCTGCGTGTTGACATACGGAAAGGATTGGGAGAAAAGCCTCTCGTTTGCCGAGTTCTCCTACAACAACAGTTATCAAGCCAGCTTACAAATGTCACCCTTTGAAGCACTCTACGGCAGGAAATGCAGAACCCCGTTGATGTGGTCAGAGGTTGGAGAACGCTCTTTCTTCGGCCCTGCCATAATCAAAGACGCCGAAGAGCGAGTTGCAGCGATCAGAGAAACGCTAAAGGTAGCACAGAGCCGACAAAAGAGTTATGCCGACAAGCGTCGAAGAGACCTCACCTTTGACAAAGGAGACTATGTGTATTTGAAGGTATCTCCGATACGCGGGACTAGACGTTTCCAAATTCGAGGCAAGTTAGCCCCTCGATACATCGGACCTTTTGAAATCCTCAAGAAGATTGGAGCCGTAGCCTATCGGTTAAAACTGCCAGAAGAGCTATCCGATGTACACCCTGTGTTCCACGTGTCACAATTGAAGAAGTGCCTCAGAGTACCTGATCATCAAGTACCAGTGGAGACTATGGACTTACAACCAGATCTCAGATATCAAGAGCTACCCATTAAAATTCTGGATGTCGTAACGCGACAGACGAGGAGAACCGCAGTAAGATTCTGCAGAGTACAGTGGAGCAATCACACCGAAGCAGAAGCTACTTGGGAACGAGAAGAAGATCTCAAGAAGGAGTTTCCATACCTTTTCGAGGAACCAACCGAATCTCGAGGACGAGATTCCCTTTAAGTGGGGTAGGTTTGTCACATCCCAAATTTTAATAACCGAATAATAAAAATCACTTCCAGAAAATTTCGTAGATTTTAGGATTCAATTTAGAATTTTTGGAAACAAAAGTTCAAACCTTGTTAAGCTTAAGAATTTAGAAAAAGGGAATTTATGAAATAGGAATTAAAAATGGAACTTGCTAACATGATTGCTAGCTAAAACCTTGATTTTACAAAATTTATTCGAATTTGTTTGACTCGATTTGGAGTTCATTTGAATTTTGTATGATTATTTCAAGTTCTGGTAAATGTTCAAACTATTTCTTTTCCCTCCTTGCTATCGGGCCGCATTCTCCTGGCCCATTTCTTTCCTTCCTTTCCCGCCGGCCTGTTTCCCTTTTCTTTCCCCGCTGGGCCGCGCTTCCTCTTCTTTCTTTCTCCCGGCCCGGCCGCGTCCAGCCCAGCCCGGCCCCGGCCCGCGCGGACGACGCCGTCGTCCACCTCCCGCCGCGCCGCAGCTTTCTCGCGCCGCGTGGCGAGCGCCGCCTGCCCGCAGCACCACGCCGACAGCCCGTCGCGTCGCGCATCTCCGCCAGCCGCTCGCGGACGCGCCCCGGCCTCTAAAGCTCGCGCCCGCGTGCCGCTTTGCCGCCTGCTCCCGCCGAGCCGCCCTTGTCGCCGACTGGCCGTCGCGGCATCCCACCGAACCGTCGCTTCGCCGCTGCCGCAGACGCTGCCTTGTCCCCCGCCGAATCCCCGACAACTCAAGCGCAGCCAACGTTCACGTTCCGAGGCCCGCCGCCCGCGCCAGGCACTCGAGCGCGCATGCGCGCATGCGCCGAGCGGCATGGCCACCGTTCCGGCCTCGTTGAGCACCCCCACTCCTATAAAAGGACCTCTCCAGCTCCGCCTCACTCCACTGCCTCCTCCTGCCTGCTCCACGGTGAGCTTCCCCCTCCATCGCCGCCCAATTTCCCATTTCCCCCTTTCTTCCCCAAGTCCGGCCGCCGAGCAGATTCCCTCCGGCGAGCCCCCTCTCTCTCCGCCTCCTAGCCCAACGCGACCGCCGAGAGTTCCTCTACCTTCCCCAAACCTCGCTCCACCATGCCCCGGCCCGCGGCAACGCGAATGCCGAGCGCCGCCCATCGCCGCCGCCTCCGCTCATCGCCAGTCGCCGTCGTCACGAATTCGTCGACGACGTGCTGCCGCCCGCACTCGCCACACTCCCGCGCACCTCCCGCGCTAGCACGGAGTCCACCAAACCCACTCCACGCGCACTTCCGCCACCGCGCCGCCGCCGCTCCAACTCCGGCGACCTCGTCGCCGTCGCTCCGCCCCTCCTCGCACCTGCGCGACCTGCCGTCCAGCTGCGCCGCGCCGCAAGCCACCTCCACGGCGACTCCTCGCCGTCCCCCGAGCCCTACAGCCGCCGGCGGCGAGCCCTCCGGCGAGCCCCCGCCGCTCACAGCCGCGCGCCGCCGCGCGCCCCGCCGCCGCCAATCCGCGCGCGCCACGTCACCCCGCCACGCCAGCACTCGCCCCTCACGCGCGCCTGCAACCGGTCCACTGGACCGCACGCACACACGCTGCCACGTGGGCCCGGTCCACCGCGGGCCCCAACCGTCAGCCACACACTAAGCAAACTGCTAGAGCCACCCAGCTTAGTGCACACCGAAGCTTATTTCGAACCTTTTCCAATGTAGGAAAAATCCCCAAAAATACCAGAAAATAGGAAATAATTCATAGAACCCAGTCCTACCCTTGGTTACTCCAGAAAAATATCTAAACATCGTTTACACTCTATTCCGCCATGATTACCCCCCAACCTTCATTAGGCCATATCTTCATCGTTCTAACTCCGTTTTCAACGATTCTTGTTCCGTTCATCTCCTCTTAGCTCCCTGCATTCAATATTGTCCTCAGATATCTCTCTCTTATTTCATTTGATTCATATTTGGTTTTATTTGGTTTATTTTGTTTACGCATTAGTATTTATTTTGGCGTTGTTACGTGTAGACTACGAGGAGCACGAGGACAACCCCGAGGACGAGGGATACGAGGAGGATTCAGACCCGAACTTTGAAGGCAAGCTCTATTTCTCCTTGATCATGATTGATCCTATTATTTTTGCAATGCACCTATGTGGCCATCTTAATTATTATGCATTAATTGTTATTTTACTGCTTGAGTAGTTATTATCCTACTTGCTTAGTGATATTGATGCAAATTATTTAGGCATAAATATCTAGTCCTTGATTACCCCTTGTTTACCGTCGCCTTGATAACCTTAGGGTACACTATCGTTTAGGCTTAATTAAATGATAGTGTAATTACCTTGATACTAGTATATATGCTTAGGACCCCTCGCAATGTTTCTACATTGCTACATCTTTACACACATACTTGCTTTTATAAATGCGTTAAAATGAGTTTGGTGGTGTGTGTACTACATGGGGTTGGGAGTAGTACAACTGGTGTTAGGTGATGGTGATGAGCATGGGATGGGTATGGATCGAGGGCGAGGCCAGGTAGTGAAGTTAATGCTTACGTGATAGTCCACCTTATGTGGAATGTTGGTGCTCGCCCTGGCCGCATAAGGACCGGTTCTTGTGACTGTAAACATAATGATTTCTCGTACAACCATAGAACCTGTCATGGGCAGGACTTTGTCCTACCTTCTTGGTACTTCTGCAAGTAATTATCACCTGGTGGTCGGTAGTGGCAGCGGACTGGTTAGGGGAACACAT